>CAKAOI010005710.1:0-21093 GCA_916701655.1 Sebastiscus albofasciatus | reverse complement strand
AGGCCGTTTTTTAACTGAACTATAATGCATTCTTAAAAAACATCACTTTACTGCTGATCAACTGTCTAAAGTATCATCAGTAACAGTTTCATGCAGTATTTGTTTAATTCTGGGACCTGATCTGCACATGTGAGGCTTGTACATTGTACATGATTGGAAAATCAGTGAATTAGCTTTATTGTTCTTCACTCACATGTTGTTATGGTTTCATTCTGTGCTTGTAGCCAGCTAGAGACAGACATTTTGGGAAAAGTGTCAACAAGTCTATTATAGCCTTTTTCCTAACAAGTGCCTTTAATTGTATTTAGTGTGACTATTCCTATGTCTGTAACCTGCTAAGTCTATTCATCTAGGCAAAGAATAATGTTTATTAAAATGTATGTAAAAAAATACAACCTAAATAGTGCATTAAAACAAATCAGTAAGATAATGTAAAAGAAAAGTGAAAAACAGCTATATAATGTATCTTTAAACAGTAAATTAACTGTAAAATACTGTGAAATTAATAAAAAAAAAAGTTCAAACTGTATTTTTCATTAACAGTACAAAGCTGTAAATTTCAGTGACAGTATAATAATGTTAATTTTACAGTAACATAAAGGCAACCCTGCTGCCAGTTCTTTACTGTCATTTTACTGGGAAATTCTTAACAGTGTAGTTGAATTCAAACACCAATACGTCAAATACAGCATATTTATTTTAAAACCTGAACAAAACTATGACCTTAGAATTTGTAGATAGACATCATAGAACACTGGCAACATCCTAGTATTGATAACATCTCGTGAAAGCTTGTGTTAAATCCCGTTGGTCTAAACAGCAAATGTCCACACATTCACGCTAACTGTGTATAGGGACACAATTTCCCATGGGTCTGTCTCTGCTATGCTCACACAGTGAAACCATACACACCGAGTTCTTCCTCTTCCTCAAACTCAGGACTCTTGCATTATAGTGTAAGTCTAGACCTCACTGATTAAAATTTAACATCTGTCAAAGTTCTGTGAATCCTTCCATTTTCCTCTGGGGGCACACCATGATGAGTCTAGTGAACACTAATGAACACATAATGAGCTACAAATAGCTCTCCAAATGGTCTGGTTCCTACTCTGCTTCCTGTGTCCTTAGATTCATCTCCTCTAGAACAAAAAAAAACATCAAAACAATTAAACATTATTAGTTTATATGGTTACATCGTGATATGTAAAAAGCCCAAAAATGACACTGTATAGTTAATGGTGTAATTGTAAGGAAGAATACTCAGCAAGAAGACACAATACTAACTAAGTAACAAACACACACTGCTATGACTAAACTAAACAAAATGTACATGTTTCTTTCTCTCTTTCACAGAACAAGAAGGTGATACACAATGGTACACTTGTTTTTCAGGGTGGGGACACTCTTTGAACAACTGCTTGCTTTGTACAGTGCAACCCAGCCAAACTTTTGCTGATTTAATCCCTTATGTCTTTATGAATAACAGTGATGACAGCATATCCATGACTAGGGGCGCTTCCTTTTTGGAAGATTACCTCTTAAATCTCTTAATCCGTCACCAGTTAGCTGTTTTCCAAACACCCCAACAGTCAGCTCTGCATGTGAGGCAGGCAGGCGGCTTTTCTAGAGGGTTTGGACTCTCTCCAGCTCCGGGCAGAGGGAAAGAAAAATGACAGAGGGATGACAAAATACAAATGTAGCACAGAGGGAAAGGGGGTAATCATGTTATAATTCATCCAGTCTCCTTCAGTGCTACCTAGATCCTTTGCCTATTAATAAGAAAACATTGACTAAAGTGCTGAGTAAACATCATGGTGGAGGGGAAGCTGCTGTTTTTCATAAATGTTTGAAATACCCCAGTGACTGATGCTGGTAGTTTTGGAGATGCTTGCCTTCCAGTTCGAGTATGCAATTCAAACCCTCTGTGTGGTCGTGTATTGTCCTCCTACATTTGGATTTTTGAATTCTCTAAATGGATGCTGTTAGATCTGGTTTATCTCAATAAGTGTGTTTCCGTCCACTAGTTTTTCGTGCGCATTTTCAATTCGAGCATAAAAGTGGAAACGCCAGAAACTTACAATAAAGTTGAAATATTGCAAATGTGTTTTTACGCTTGGCTGAGATTGGAAAAGTTAGTGTATCGACCAAAAGCGATATGCGACCAGGTGCAATGGAAACAGACTTAAGGAATAACTCAACGCACATGAGGCATGTGACTTAAACATCCACTGAAGCTTCTGCTGCAGTGCAGAGACGGAAAATAATAGCAGCAGACAACTATATCACAACTGTGTGGAGTAATGATGACACTGTAACATTCCTAAAGTTAATACGAAACAATCCATCACGTTTTCACACATCATTTTTATTAGGTTTGACTGACGCTCTTTTAATTATGACTAGATAATGAGCAAGACAGAAGACAGAGGTCACACAAGGAAGGAGAAGAGACCCAAAAGGTGGTGATCTACAGTATAGAGCGATGACTGTAGTAAAGAAGACGGGAGAGTAATCGCAGCAAAGTGTCTGCTTTTATTCCGTGGATGATTTATAAAAAAAGGAATTCAAGTCTAATGTATTTGAAAATAGTTTTCTCTCTACAGATGTAACCACATTCCTGTGCTTCTGAAGGCATATGATATTGAAGGGTTTAATGTGTGTACACTGAGTGATATTGAAAGGGTTTGATTTAAGCTGACAGACATACAAACAGGGCAGACAGACAGACAGACAGACATGCAGGCTGACATGAAGAAGGCCAACAAGCTGGAGCAGGTGATGGCAGGGTGAGACTGATGTGCTGAGAGGGATGAGAAAAGCTGCCAAGAAAAACCTCATTCCTACCATGCTGTTGCTGTGACAGACTGAGCACCCGAGAGTGATTGAAAAAAATACATTAAAAAGGAGGGGTTGAGGGGGGAGGAGGGTGGAGAGAAAATGTGAATAAAGAACTAAATCACTTGGGTGCAAACTCTCCTCCTCTGCCTTTCATACTCTACCTCTTTTATACAGGATCTTACCTGGGAGCAGGGAAGAGTCGACTAGAATGACAAAGGAATGATGTTTTCTGCCTATCAGCCACTGTATCATCGCCTGCATCTCTTTCTATAGCGGCTGCTTGTGCGCCTTGATGGAATAAAATCAATATAACTCTGCACTCAGATGCAGGAGGGGTTCAAGTGCAACTATACTTTCTATTATAAAAATAATCAACATCTTAATGCTTTTTTTTTACCAATCCATGTCTTCATTTCTCAGCGTTTATACAAGTCTCGATCTATACTCTGACCTTGAAGCACAGAAACATTTGATTTACACATTTAATAGACGAAAATAGTAATCTACTTTGTTTATTCAATATAAATGAGCTAATGATTCATTTTGTTTGTTGGTAACACTTTATAATAATCATCATTAATAAATAGTAAATTAATAGTTTATTAAGCGTTATTTTACTGTTAACAAACATTGAAATGATCATTCATGTTTACTAATTATTACCAATGCTATCAACATTATTTTAACAGTTTATTGTTGCAAACATTATAGCATTTTATATACTATATTAAGTATGTGTTAATGATAACCAAACCTTGTAACCTTTGTAAACCTTTAAGAAATCATTTGTAAATCTATAAACTTTACATAGATAGATATTTTTTAACACTTTAATGGTTAATAATTGGTTTGTAAACCATCTAGAAACATTATTTGGATGGTTATTATAAAGTTGCAACTTAAATACCTTGTTAAATAGTTAATAAATACTTTGTAAAACATCTATAAACAATATTTAGATAGATAGTTAATAGTTTGTCAATGGTCAATAATTGTTTTTTGATCCATCTATAAATTTATTTATTAGATGTTTTACAAATGATTTCTGAAAGGTTTAAATTAATTTGGTAATCATTAACAAATACTTACTACTATATAAAATGTCATAATGTGTGCAATAATAAACTGTTAATAGTTTACTAATGTAATCAGAATGTAATCATCTCCTAACAGCTATAATACAATAGATAGTTTATAAGCTAATTATTTCCATAACACAAACTAATGATAAATTAACAGATAACAATAATATTCAAGCATTACTAATATTTTGTAAAGATTATTAATCATAATATCATTTCTTGTTAACAGTAAATTAACTATTAACAAAAGTTGAATTCACTATTAATTTAACATTCATTAATGGTGATGATTATAGTGTTGCCTTTTTTTTAGACTTTGGCAAAATGGTTTGACAAAACTTCGTTCAACATGAAACAATTGGTCACATGTCACCATGAAGCATTCAGTGTGTCACTGTGACATCATGCCATTGGTTTAGAACGCTGACGTTTGTATCATAGAGGTGGACTTGAGCAAAGGTTTGCCGTACATGAATCATGCAAACACAATGAATCATGTGTTACACAACAACTAAAAAGGACTCTTCTTTTTGCAGTTTCTGTGCCTTCAGTACACACGGCTGCTTAAACGTGTCACTACAAAGACTTTACAATGAGGTTGTTGCAAAATTTCAATTAGATAATTCCGCTGATAAAGCATTAATTGAATGTAAGAGCTATTTTTTTTGCTACACATACTGTATAATCTTGTCCTATATTTAAATTCATAAAGGTGCACTGTGGGACTTGTGCATAAAACCAACATCCCCACTTATTTAACTTTTAAATTTACAATCCAGGCAGCAGCAGAATGTGGAGAAACCGTACAGACTGGTTTTCACAGAGCTTTGGGCATTTTTTCCCTTCCACAGTGTATTTGTTGTTTCCCCAGCTATCGTTTTTATCTTAAATAGAGATTAATTGCTTCCATCCATCCTCTTGCAGTATGTTGTCCAGAATGAGGCTATTTTGTCCTTGTTAGTTTTATTTTGATCACTCACAGCTAGCCAACACTGGGACCCTGTCGCACAGCAGGAAGCAAACACAACTGGCGCAAAGCAGAGGAGCAGAGCAGATCAAAGAAATCCACAAAAAAAAATTATAATGCTGAAAATGAGAGAAGCGGTGGGGGTAGAAAGACAGAGAGATGAAGAGACAAAGAGACAAAGACAATCTGTAGTCAATTTAAGGCTACAATCACTGATTGTTTTCATTATTGATTAATACTTCAGTTATATTTTTGATTAATCACTTGCTCTCGGAAATGTCAGAAAAACTCACCAGACAATTTAATGTTTGATTTTGTGGGATATATACAAATAACAGGGCATTTAATTTATATAGATAAAGCTATGAAAGGTGTTTGAGAACAGCCGTAAATGACTGATGAATTATTAAAACTGTTTTGAATAAAATTAATACGTTGATCCTTATCAACTACGTAACTGTTACCAAAATTCGTGAAGCTCAGCACGACTTTTAACAGCATTTTTTTCATGCATTTTCCTACACATGCCCAGCAACACGTGACAATTTACGCTCCAGTCTTTTCAAAATAAAACTTCTTAGTTAGGTTTAGGAATAGATCGACTTGGTTAGGCTTAGACAACAAACTACTTCGTTAGATTTAGATCGTTAAGTAGCGCAACTTAAGTACGGAAGTTACGTTACAAAACCTACTGTCTTGATTTAAGAAAAGATCGTGGTTTTGGATTTAAATAACTCCGGAAGTGCTGTAATTTGAGTGCAGAAGTTGCGTGACGAATAAATCAACTTTCACTTGTGGTTTCACAAACACCGGTCTCCTGGGCAAAAGTCCTGCGTTCTTTGACCCACCCATCCACCCCCAACGTCCTCCCTATGTGGCGTTTGCCGCTCTCTATACTTCCCACTTCACAATTACGTGGATTACATACAAACTGATTTTGTGCTGACAATCACAAAAAAAATATTAAACTTGTTATATTCAACAAATCAAGTCATTCAATTTCGTGGAGCATTTTCCGGACATTTTCTTTGCTATGAAGGAGCTTACTAATCATGTCTCTCCTGCTTTCTTCTTTTTTAAAAAATCCCATTTCCCCAGCTGTCTCTTCCTCTTTCTGTCACTCTCTCTCATCATCACAATCCATTTTCATTACATTTAACTTCCATCCATCCTCTTGCAGCATCCAACCTGCTAGACACTGATGAAGTTATCATCATTCTCCTTTGCCCGTCCCACCCTCCGATGCCCCCAGACAGCTCCCTCTCTCCCCACAGTAAATGTTTGTTTTCCCAACAAATGTAGGGCAAGAGTGTTGGGGAGCTGACATCCGCCCCCCCTGTGTTGCAAACGCCCCCTAAGGAGCTGCACTTACAAGCATTGGAATCAAATACATGAGACATTATTGAGATGAGACGGTGGGGGGTTGTTGGGTGTGCATTCAAAAATGACATCCCGCTAAGGCTCTTAAGGCGGAGCATGGATAATTAGCATTCATAGAAATCCAGAGTGTGTCTGGAACATGATGTGTGTCTCGTAACCCCGCACTGTGCTCTGTGTGGTTTTAGCAGAATAAAATCGGGCGCACGCGTCCATCAAACTTCCTTTATGCCAATATGTTGAAAAGCACGTACTTGGAGCACCACTGCTGCTTTCCAACCTGACGTGTGTACATTTATTTTCCCATGAATAAATTGATCTCTTCTGACTCATGTGTACCCTGTTGTGATTTTATCAGCCGCAACACCACGGTGATAAAGAGCGGGTTGACGTGCAACAGGGGTCTCTTTTTTCTGATGGGAAATCTTTTTCTACCAGCTTTTATTTATTACGTCCTCTCTTTTTAGATACATCAACTTTTTTTCATTTATTTCTGCCTTTGTTTTTCTTTACTTCTGCTGTTTCCGTAAAGATTTTGATGTGCAATTTCCAGATGTGCATAGAAACAAATGGATGGAAATGTACCCAGTGAGTGAATAAATGAGTGAGTGAGTGAACGAGCAACTAATTGAGTGAGTGAGAAAGATAACAGGAAAATGAGGACGGATAAAGAATGAGGCTCACATCCAATATTTGATGATTCTCCAAAACCTTTGACTAAGTCCAGTGCCAATTTTTTTCAAATTCTCCCTCTCCACAATATTAACGCATGGCAACTATGGTATGATTAAGGAAGATCTTGATCATGGCAAATATATTATAGCTATTATGATATGGTTAGGGTCAGGGAACTGAAGCACATGGCTAAGAATAGGGAAAGAGCGTAGTTTGGGTTAATTAAAATAAGCATTAATTATAGGTCTCATAGTTTTAGTTTATTTGCCATTAATCATGATTTCTAACTAACTTAACTTCAACCAACTAGTGAACACTGACACATAAGCATATGAAGGAGGAAGATAAGTACAAGGTAACCTCCCACATAATGAAAGAAATACAGTATAAAAGTATACGGTACAGAGTACCCAGCCTATATACATGTATCATCCTCCAGCTGTTTTAGCAGTGCCACATACAGTTGTACAGGGACCAATGGTCCATTAGTCCAGTGTAAACAACCTGTGTAAACAAATGGGATGTGGCTTTAAATCCAGCTGTAGTCTACTGAAATGGTGGTTGGTTGCCATTTTGGTGTTTACTTTAATAAAATGTTGAAAGCCAAAGATAAAATGTCCCATTTTTTCTGTAGTGTAAAACAGGGCTTGTATACCCCAGATCCGGACCAACACAGCTCTGTACCAAGCATCAGTATCAACTGTGCATTGCACTGCATTCAACATAAACAGAAAATATTCCTAAACAGAGATTGTGACAGCTGAATACAGGATATATTAATATGTTTCTATTCCCATCATTTTAAATCATTCTGGGGACTAGAGAAGTACAAAGCAGTACAAAGCAGAGGCAAACATTCACAGCATCTTCAAAGTTTCTACTTCTATCTTGAGAATGTATAGCATCTTCGTAAATAAAATATTAGTTATTTGTTCTAGATCCTTAAATATTTATGTTATTTGGCACTTCATATGATCATACAGCCTGGTTTCAGCCAGATAAGTGAAGCTAATGCTGAAGTGTCTTAAACTTGCATTCTTTCTAACAGCCAGCAGGGGGCGACTCATCTGGTTGCAAAAAAAGAAGTCTGATTGTATAGAAGTCTATGAGAAAATGAGCCTACTTCTCACTTGATGTATTACCTCAGTAAACATTGTAAACATGAGTTTATGGTCTCAATCGCTAGTTTCAAGTCTTCTTCAATACAGCATGATAGAATAATTGTAGTAATAGACCATAAAGCAGGGTATGCTTTAGGGCGTGGCTAGCTTGTGATTGACAGGTCACCGCCACGGCGTTGTCCAGTTTTGGAGTTGTTCCCTGTTTTCGTCTTACAACTTTAACCCTTTCACAGTCTGTTTTCAGTTCATGAACATTAATAGTAACATTTCTAAATGTGTTATTTATTGTTCCGTTGTACTTAGCTCCACCCTCTCGTGTCACTTCTGGTTGCAAAAAGACAAGATGGTGACGGCAAAAATACTGACCTTGAGCCTTCAAAACGTCAGTCCACAAACCGATGGGTGACTTAATGATGACTACGTCAGAATCTTAAACAGTCTATGGTTACAGCTCATCAAAGAGCAACTTATAACCCACTGACTGTTTTTGCTAACCTCCAATGGTTTAACTAGAGTATTCACCTCGCTGCAGTGATGTAGAAGTGTCCTCCAGGGTGTGTCAGTACACCGTGACATCACTTTTGGGTGTGGTTAAAGGTCAAACAGAGCACACTTCTGACCACGCCCAACCAACTTTTAACCAGAAAGGGAAGTGAATCACTGCTTTTTAAAATACCGTTTTTAATCATTGAACTGTTCAATGTTCCTCAAAGCAACAATGAGGTGTTCTATTTTGTGTTATGCACATATGTAGATCGGACTCATGCTATAGTATCCACAAGACTATTTATGCGAAGATAGGGAGGAAAAAGCAGGAGAGTGTGAGCAAAAATACCTTCCTCCTTATCCCTTCACATTAGTATTGATTTGAATTAAAATGACGTATGCGGCAGAATCACTTTTCCATTCATCACGGCTGTGGATAAGAGTAATGCCACATTCACCACAATTGATCACACTGGCAGAGGAGAAAAAGAGCATGGCAAAGAACCTCTCAAGAATACCACACACACCCCCGGTTGTAATGTGATAGATGACTTTATGGATAAATTAAACAATACGAATGGAACTAATGCGCGTGGGATTGACAAAGTGAAATGTGTGCTATAAAAAGACATTCACGAGGATAGAATCGTGCTGCGTTCATCGCTCCTGTGATCAAAATATACATGCTGTTATAGTTTCCTCTAGTGTCAAATGCTAGTTTTTTTTTTTTTTTTAAAACCCTCACTCTTGGCGTGAGCTTCTTTCTCTCTGGTTTGTATTGACTTCAGGCATCTAAATGGAAGGAAAAGGTTTCTGTGGTATTGGCAGAGTAAAGAAAGGGGTATATAAGGGAACGCGCTGTCCAAAAGCCAGGGGTAAAAAACACTGAAAAGCATGTGTTTCCAACAAGAGGCCCGCTTCATAATGTGGCCTCAGGAATTACGTGAAAAGTTGTAGTAAAAAAGAAAAATGGATTATGGCTGCACTAAAAGGGTAGAGAGATAAAAATTGTTTTCTAGATGAGAGAGCATCCTTCCTGCATTCATTCATGCTCTCCTGCTTTTTTTGTTTTTGTTTGAGGCTTATTATGTGTAAATGAGCCCCTGGCATTGAGCTCTCTGTGTGGCAGCGTTCAGTCCAGAATCCCACAGAAAAAAAAAGCGAGCACAGCTGCCAAAAAAGGCAGGGAGGCAAGCAGTCAGGCCAAGTTTGGCACTGCACCCATGTGGGCCATCTGCTTAAAACCTCTGGGAAGGCCGTTCTTTGATAAACATGGATGTTTGTAGATCTTGTGCCGTTTGTTCTGCTGCACCTATATGCCCCGTCACAATCCCTTCATCAGACTCCCCTTATGCGCGCTACCTTTCATTTTCTCTGCTTTACCGCCTCCCTCTGTTCATTTCTTATGTTCTTCAGAGTTTTTTGATATTTGGTACTTTATGGTGCTAATGAGTCCTCGCCTCTGCGGATAATATAAACACCACAAGAGCCACAACAGGTCCGTAAACAGACAAATCTTTTGATTATGAAACAACCATTAGAGTGTCCTCTTATTGGCACGATGCACGTAAAGGATCCTTGCTAAAATGAGCGCCAGTTATAGAAGCATGGTGAGTCTTAATTGTCTTGTTTCAATTTTACTTGCAGATGCTAAAAGAGAAGCTTGTTCACATGCCTGGATCATCAGCAAAGTATGGAACTCAAGAAAAGAGGAGGTCAGACAGAGGCTATAGCATCTCATTTGTGGGGATTCACAGGAAAGTGCTTTATGCTTAGACAAAGCATGTCTTCTGTAACAGGAAAGAAGAATAACCTGAGCTGAAATAAACACACAACCTCTTGCAGGAAAGCGGAAGACTGCCAAGGTCTGTTTACACCGTGCACTTTCAACTCAGAACACAAAATGATTGTAGAGAAAAGACCGTAATATATAAATCCTCCACTATCGAGTTACATTGGCTCCACATGTGTACATTTTTATCCTTAGAAACTGGGGGGAAATGATCCTGCATGGAAGAAATTTTGACAAAATCACTTCACTTCTGTCTTCCACAAACAGTGCCTCAATTACTACAGTTTCCATGTAGTATCGCGTAATTGATAACTTATGTTCCGGGCGTAAGTTCTAGGCAAACACCCTTTCGTTGCCTCCTTCTCCTCCTCGGGTATCGTTCTATTGCCTTCACCATTCTGCCTCAGTGTGTAGTTCTGGCCAGCACACATGTGGTTAATGGGATGATGGTGTGCAGACCTCTCAGTGCAGTGACGGGAGGCGGGGGGGGGATGCAAGCCCCAGTCGACTTAAATAACCAAATAATTGGAATTTCTAAAAACAATGGTTTCCTGACTTCTCCGCGACCCCTCACCTTATCATTTTAGGGTCACGAGGCCTAAACTTGAACCCATCTACTCCCGAACATTTGGCTAGTTGCCACCTCAGGTTAACCCCGCAGCCAGCAGCCTGCTACAAGAGTTACAGGCCTGTCAGTCTGACGGAGCGGATGTGGACCGCTGAGATAAGCCCTCCCACTGGACTGCTATTGCGTTCAGCTTCCTTCCATTCTCCCTTTCTGGTCTTTGCTGTGGTTTTCTAACACAGACAACAGACATTTGCACGAAGCTACATGCTAATGATGCAAAACTACAGTCAAACATTTTAGCCCTCTGAGACTTGCGATCCAGACTGACTTTACTATCTTTCAGAGGCTGTAGCAAGTTCAGTTTTAGAGCTAGTGAAGGTGCATGTGAAACTAGAAAACCCAAGGAATCCATTGGTAACCACCATGACCATGCTGGCTTGTTAGGAATGACATTTTCAAAGGGGTCCCTTAACCTTTGACCTCAAGATATGTGAATGAAAATGGATTCTATGGGTACCCACGAGTCTCCCCTTTACAGACCAACATTATGATAATCACATGCAGTTTTGGGAAAAAACCATGCAGTTTTATGATTGCAGTATAAATGTGCTATTCTAAAAATGGTGAATTTCAATATTTCTGCATACGGGGGACTCCAAACAGTCTTGGAATTGCATACATTGGGTATCACTGTAAAGCTGAGACTCTTGTGGATCCAATGAGCCCGACTGTATTCATATGTGATGATGTTAGTCCCCATAGTAGCCATCACATTGTAGTGAGACCATTTTTTAATATTTGACATCACTGTATAAAATGACCTGTGGTGACCGCTATAGGATAATCACAGCCTCATGAAACTTTATAGCCACAAACTGCAGACCTAGGATGGATGGCTTTCCTAGGTAGATTGAAAATAAAGGGGGTTTCTGAAGAGTTTCCAGGACAGAAGTGCCAGCCATCTAATCGCAGAAAAGTGCAATTCTTGCAGAAATCTCAAAATGCCAAAGGTTTTTGATACCAAATCACAGCATGGCTTTTTCTATGGTGTTCCTCAAGGTCTTGGTGTCTTAATGTGGTATTTTGGAGGGATTATTGATCATTTTGATCAATTCTCGATGGGTAAAAAAATGGTTAAATTTAGCACCAAATCTGTGTAACAAATGGTATCAACCCAAAAATTGCTGCAACAACTTATGAGACATAAGTGAGCATGGAAATGACCATCATATACTTCTATCACAATGCTCATAGCCCTTATACATTTTCAACATTTATTTTAGTTAATTAATGAATCAATTAATACATTCATGATTATTTCTGATTCATGACTAGAACAACTTGACACATAGTGCTGAGCTGCATCTCAAATAAATCTCCAGGTTCCCAGCTTTCAGATGATGTATACCACTTCTATGTGACATCTACTGTTAACTATTTACCTCCCCCTAAAAATCACCTGTACCCCCCCCTACAAAAGACAAAAACGGGTCTATTGTGGGTCTCAGAGGGTTAAATTATATAATAAAAAGGACATTTTGCACCCCCTCCAGCATGATATTACAAATCAATGAGCTATGCATGCAGTTTACACCATCCTTGAAAATACAAAATGACCCAGTATAGCGTGGACTGTAGGTCTAATCATGTCAGACTACAAGCCTGTTGATCCAGGTTGGTACCAGGGAAACAACAGCTCGTTACCTTGGTTACAGAGCTCTATCTAATACTGGCTGCGTTCTATAAAGAAGAGAAGGGCTGAGAGTTGTTATGGCGAAATTAAAATGGATTTCTGCTCAAGTAGCCTGAAAATGAAAGAAATGAAAGGAATGAAGGACAGTCTTCAGCCTCAAAATGATTGGGACATGTAAGTTTGAAGTGTTTCATCTGACCTCAGCGGGTACACAGAATTTGCAGTCAGAGGGTATTACATTTTTTTTTTTGCTTTTGCTAAAACTCAATTTCTGAAACTAGGACCCTCTGCAGAAACTCTCCACAAAAACCAAAATCATACGCACAAAATACAAAATATCAAACACTTCATTCCAAATTATACAAACAAAGAGTATAAACCATAAAAAATGTATTTTGCATCACAAATTTACACGCAAACACCAAACAATAGCTGTTTCCACATGCCAAATACATACCGTAATGCTAAGTATAGAACACTATTATCTAGAGTTTTGGGCATTTTCATTTCTAGCGTACTGTAATTACAGACTATGATCTCAAATGCAATGGGGAAACAAACTAATTTGTTTATTCTCAATACTCATATACACATAACAGTATCAGACACAATTACTTCCTCTAACTCTCGCTCCAAAATTGGCCTCCATTGTTATGCACACCAAAGAGCGGACCTGATTCCTATTTATAGTATTCAAGCTGTGATTTAATTGGTTCCAGGTGTTTTCACATGTGCATTCTGGATGCATGCGATTGATTAAGTTGATTAATCAAGTGTGGTATTTCAATAGCAGTGTTCAAACAACCCACACAGGCCTTGCCAAAAAACCCAACAACTGTAAAACCTGCTATATATCTAGATACAGTATATCTATATATAAAGCTCTTTGTAAACTCTGTTTTTAATGGTGCTATATAAATACAGTTATTATTTTTAATAATATTATTATATACAATGGAATTACATGAAAGTTAGGCTAACCCTAACCCTATATAATTTCAGAGAAGATCAAATGTATCTTCTGTTAGCACCTATAAAATAAGCTAAGACAAGTTTGAGTGTCTTTGATTTGATGTTAAGTTTAGGTGTGAGAGGAAATACCTGATGGTGCACAGTTAAGCATTATTTAATGCAGTTTGAAAGCTAATCCCAGTTGATTCAACCACCCGCATGGTGACCAAAAACCCTTCTCAAAACAGCGATACATGCATCCTTTATGAAGCCATACATTTGCCGTTTTTGTTTTCAATCTGTAACCTCTTTATTTATTGGTAAAAAGCTGGTTATATGAGCTATTTGTGTACAGAATCTCTGATAGGCAGGCCCATAAATAAAGAAGCCACTCTGACAAAGCCTCATTTTCTTTTCCAAAGCTGATTTTGAAAATGAATTAGAACAAGACCCTGTCAGAGCTTCATTGTCTCATTCTGTCATTTGTTAGATCGTATTGGCAAGTAGGAAGGGAAGATAAAATAACACTGAATGAAGTGAAGCAGCGGAATATAAATAATTTGAAGGCATTAACAGCTCAATCCGGGATCAGAATATACTACCACCTGCAGGGCTCAGGCACCCCGCTGATGTTGACAGTTGATTTTACTATATTGGAATTGAAAGCAGATTTGTGTTGCGTTTCACTCGGTTGAACAGAGAAGGAAAAATAATGTTTTTCTCACCTTCAGATTTTTTTTTTTTATACCTTCATTACTCTCTTTGATGTGATCCCAAAAGGAGCACAGGGTTGTATTATACATAGATAAGTCTTCTCAACCCATCTTTGATTTTTAGCTCTTCATCCCAGCAAAGGATGTCTTTTAAGCATTCAAAACAGCATATTAACAATAGATTAAAAAACAACCAGACAGACAGTGATGGGGAGTTACAGAAAGAATAATTAGAATTTAATTAAAAGGACATTTTTACTGGAAAATGAAAGTCAAAGGAGGGGGCTGGGCATGTTTTCTTTCCCCTAATAAATCACCAATGTTCTGCCCTCTTCTTCCCTTTATTCAGGTTTTGTTCTCTTTTGTCGAGCGCCAAACAGTTTCAGCCTCTCTCATAATCGAATGAGAAAATATCTGACGAGAAATTCTTTGGTAAAAGCGTTCTCTCCTTTGCAGCCTGTAATTTTAGGTACAGACAAGGCTTTGTTGTACAGGGTCATCAAGAGAAAAGGGTTTAAAAAACTGGCATTGAGAATTCAGTTTGATAAGAGATTGTAATTATGTGTCTACTTCTTATTATATCCCAACTTCTCCTTTTAGTTGTACTAACAAAAATAATAATTTGTGTGCACTGACAGATTGAGCTACTCAACCAATATAGTCCCATTTGTGGCAACTCTAAAGAGTATTATTAAAGAAGGGAATATTAAAGGGGACCTATTATGCATTTGTTCTTTTCCCCTTTCCTTTAGTGTGTTATATAATTCAAATTTTGTACATGTAAAATGTCTGAAAAGTTACAAAGCCCAAAGTCCACACCAAAGGGCAGGGCCGGCTCTAGCCTATTTGGCGCCTCAGGTGGATTTGGAGCCTTGCTTGAAGTCCCGCCTTTTCCTCCATAACGTGGTGATGTCACCAAGTAAAACATTTGCATAATACCTGCATAGCAGCTTGTTTGGCACGCCCTCAAACAAAGCTAGTTAGAGCGGAGCTGGAGAGGAATCCGAAGAGTTTGGTTCGGTTGACCAATCACGACAGAGTGGGCCAGCTGACCAATCAGAGCAGACTGTGCTTTTCGGGGGTAGGGGCAAACAGAGTGTTTCAGACAGAGGGTGAAAAGAGGTGCTGCAGCACAGCCGGTATGAGAAAAAATAAGCATTTCTTTAACATTAAAGCATGTAATACATGTTTTAGTAGAAACCCAAAATACAAGTATGCACCTGAAAATGAGCATACTAGGGCCTCTTTAATGACGCATCTAAATGCTTACAGTCACAAGAGCCTTAACTGTCAAAGCGTTCTGCCTCAAGACACTGCCTACAGCATGCAACACACAAAACAACTGAAGAAGTTAGAGCTGTGAGGTTCCAGGCACCTCCACAAAAGGTCCAAAATGTAGCTTAAAATCATAAAGACCACAATCAGCACCAAGCTTCCCTTTGACATTACTTCACATTGATGGAAAATACAGATACTGCCTCATTATTACCACTGAGAAAACATCACTTTCCACTCGAGTACCATTTCTGGGGAGTGAGACAAAGAGGGGTTTGTGTACAGAGCTGCCCCGCTGCCAAAGACAATATGATGTGGAAGCTCTACCTGTCTGCACACTTCCTGACTTGTGTAATGCTGCTTTCATTTTCAAGATAGGACTGGTCTTGGATCAGTTTTAGGTAATATGATTAATGGACCCACAGCAGGTCTCATCCAGGACAGCACAGAGTGGCTTGCTTTCATTAAAATGCTTCAAGTGGAACTAGAATCTGGCTCCTGGCTATGGTGTGGAGAGAGAAAAGTGAGGGGCATGATTTCACATGTGCTCTTTCTCTATATAGATGCACAATCATATATCATAAATACAGGCTGGCATAGTAGGAGATCACATGTACATACATGTACAAGCACCAGCCCAGTCACACAGCAGTTTGTGAAATAGTCACGAAATGTAATGTATTGATTCTTGTACATATACACAACTTTAAATTTTTTTTCGTAATCCTGATATCAATTCATACGTAATCCACATAATTGTGAACCGGGAAGTATAGAAAGCGGCAAATGCCACGTAGGAAGGAGGTCGGGGTGGATGGGTGGGTCAAAAATATCAGACTTTCGCTCAAGAGACTGGTGTCAAAGTTGATTTATTTGTCACATAACTTTGGTACTTAAGTTACGACACTTCCAGTGTTATTTCAACCCCAACTGCATTCTTTTCCTGAAGCTAACTAAGTAGTTTTGTTGCCTAAGCCAAACCAAGTCAATCTATTCCTAAACCTAACTAAGTAGTTTTTGTCACGTATCTTCCGTACTTAAATTACATCACTTACGGTGTTATTTTAATCCAAACCGCGACATTTTCCTAAACCTAACTAAGTAGTTTTGTTGCCTAAGCCTAACCAAGTCGATCTTTTCTTAAACCTAACTATGTAATTTTATTTTCAAAAAGAATGGAGCGTAAACTGACACGTGCGTCACGTTTTGCTGGATGTTCGTAGGAAAACGCACAAAAAATAAGTTGATGAAAGTTGTGCTGAACGTCATGAAAAAAAGGGGAAATTCGTGTTTATGTACACGAATCAAATAGATTAAATTTCGTGACTATTTCACGAACTGCTGTGAGACTGTGTTGCGAGAACACACACACACACACACACACACAGTAAAAACAGTTGTGCTTTCTGAGAAAGGGGGTACCTTCTATCTCCACGATGTCAACTTTCCAAGAAAGTAAGAAAAGCCGCTTTGTTTTTAACTCGACAACCGTGCATTTTGAGTTTAACCAGGCTTGAAGGTTTTTACATTAAACCAGCATTTATGCAGTAGCACACACACAAACTCAGAGTTCAGACATATATAAATATATATATAACTGCAACCTATAAAATCTATACTTTCACTGATGAGAAGCCGAGTCCTGACCGGGATCTGTTTGACAGACAGTTAACTTGGCTGGAGAGAATATTGCCTGCGAGTGGAAATACTCCTCTCTGCGTCATGACATTTACCTCAAGTCATCATTAGGAAGACGGAGGCACAATGGTTGGCAGTGTGTTTTGCTCTGCGCGCTGTGCCTCACACTGTTATTAAACATCATTAGACAGGCAAATATGACAGATGATGAGGAAGACAGCGCAGCAAAGCCCACCCCGAAAAGGAGTCTTTTAAAATCTCATCTTTTTTTTGCCCACTCCACTCCGAAACCAATTTCTGCAGCAGTATTAAGCTGTCAGTTGTAAGTGTGGCGCCACAGACTCGCTCCAAAATGTGGGGCAGGGGAGGGAGACGGTGGTGGTGGTGGTGGGGGGAGAAGGGGAAGGCTGGACAGACTGTGGGTGAGTGTGTTAAAGTAAGCTCATGGTGCTGTTCACATCATGCCTTGCTGGGAATGGAAACATGACCATTTTTACAATAAGTCACTCATAATTTTTTACAGCGCTCTTCAATTGATACTTTTCCCACATGTCCCTGGGATTTATATTACTGTTGCAAGTCTCCGAAAATCCTCTGTTCTTTGCTCAGCTGGCAGAGGAGCTGCTGCCTATCAACTACACTTCTCTCTGCCTCTTACATGAATACAAAAAAACATTCATGAGGTGCCTATTTATTATCATCGCTCTTTTCTTTCTTCTCCTGTCTCCCCTAACCTTCCCTTCTCTCTCTCTCTCAGTTAAACCCTTCCAGCAACTTTCTCTCCTTGCTCCAGCTCTCTGTTGTTGACCAGCTAAAGGAAAAGCAGCGACTAATGGGTCATAAGCGATCGCCAGGCCATCGCTGATATGGGAGACAGAGGACAGCCACCAATTGGTAGCCATATATTCACACCAGAGATCATGAGAGGTGTATTAGGTGTAATAGGGGTCAAGGGTTCAACGTCAAAATAGGGTCGTCAAGTTCTGATTTATGGGACTGCATTTCCCCATTTAAATATATTTGATCTTATACACACACTTCACACTTTGATAGTGTATATAGTATTATTCTGTGTTTATATTTCAGATTTTTTATGCTAATTGTACCAGTTGAGTATATTTCTGGGGTATGCTAATATTCTTTATAGTGTGTATTTTATAGATATATTTATCTAGTGTTGATGTGTACATTGTATTTACTATTCTGGTGCATTGCCTGGATAATCTGCTGGTATAACACAATGATTTCCCAATTTGGGATCAATAAAGTACATCCATCTATCCTGTTTTTGTGACAAAATAGGTTGTTTTTCAGTCATGACCGGTAAAAAAAAACGTTCTTATGACTATGTTTTCTAATCTGTCACCTCTATGGTAAAGCTTTGGTTCGATTTAGGTTTGATTGGTTAAAATAAACCATCATTGGCTGCTGGTATGGAGACATGGAGGATGTGAACAGCTCTCTCTGCGCCATAACCACGTCATGCTACTTCGGCCTTTGCTTGTGACAGACAGGAGTCACAATTTGCTGGGCCACAAGAGGTCACTTTTCAACAAACTGTGGACATCATTTTGTCATTTTAGACATTTCCATCAGTGCTGTTTTTTTTTCTGGTAACAACATTTTTTTTTTCCATGTCTGCTATACTGACTTTGTTCTCTAGTCAGAATCAGAAATACTTTATTGATCCCCGGGGAAAATTGGGATGTTACAGTTGCGCTTATATATAAGAATATAGAAAAATAAATTAAAGGAGTATGTAAAATGTAAATGATGTACATAATACTACAATACATAACACAACATATGTAGAGTAACTTAAATAAATAATACAAATAAGAAATGAGAAATATAAGAAATAGGTGAAAAACACATACAATATATAACCAGTGTAAATAAGTAAATAAAGAAACTCTGAGAAATGGGATCTATTAAGTGTGTTAAATATAAATGCAAGAATAGTATAAATAAGAATTAAATAACAATATTTCTTGAAATATACAGTATAAATAAATGCCATAGTATTGTACAGTTAACTTAAGTCAACATTGCACATAATAATAGTAAGAAATTGTAGGTTATTAGCTGCTGACGGGTGAAATAACTCCAAAAAGTGAAACAATACTCACTAAAATAGATATTAATAAGAATAAATACATATAACAAAAGAATAATAAATAATCAGCAACTCTAAATTTCATTCAAGATTAATTATCACACCCTTAAAAAGACATGTTTCACCCTGCAGGGTCATTTGACACTGAGTGACTAATTCAGGTACTACATGTGGCACTCTATAGGTCCAAATCCACCAGTTTTAAAATTTGAGTAATACATTTTGTTTTTAAATTGGTAAAGAGAGCCATCTTGTGGGCATGTGTATGAAGCACATGGTTTAGATCATTATATAAAGTTAACCCAAGCGTGTGAAACTTCTATGATGCTGCAACTGGAGAGATGTGTCGATTGCTGAGACATGAATACCTTCATCACAGCTGCCCAATAGAGCAGCACCACTGGAGTAGTCTAACTGGGCAGTTGAGATATGTGTGTGTCTTCCCTCAGTCATTTATAGCATGAAATTACTGGGAAGAGCCAAATTCATTGGATACATATTTACTCATGTGATTTGCATCCTGTAGATCAGCTTGGCACCAACCAGTCCCCTTTATTTGTGGAATAAAGTCTCACCATGCTTATACTACTGTAAACTGCATTCAGTGCCTTTTGATCCAGGTATTGGCTGTGCATCAGAGCCATTGCTTTATTTGTTAATGAGAGGGATTGAAGTCTGATAATACACTTGCATCCTCTTGTGGGCGTAACATGCACTGCACTCCTTTTATTTATTTTTTTTACAAGAAAGCACTGCTGATTTTGCATTACCTGGATGGTTAAATGTAGTCAAGTCAAAACTTTACAAGTTGTTCAACATACAACACCTTCTATCCTTAGATGCTTGAGTCAAATAAGGAAAAACTACACAAAAACAACCTTCAACTGAGAGGAAAATATTTGCTAATATAATACACATATACATATTACCTTTATGTTAAGGCAAAGGCTATGGCAGCAGTAGGCATGTGCTTATTTGCATTAAACATGATGCATGTGATAGAAGTATGTGTTCATGAAAAAAATGAAGAATTAAAAAAAAAAAATGGAAAATAGAAAAAAAAAATTAAAAAAATGAAAAATTAAAAAAAATGAAAATTGAAAAAAAAAAATAAAAAAAAATAAAAAATTGAAAAAAAAGAGGAAAATATGGAAAAAAAAATGAAATGAAACATAACTTCAACTGGAATTTAAAAATGCGTTTTGCTGCTCTTTGGCACAAAAGACAGGAACTGCAGTTATTTCATAATGGTTATGGCTGTCAGTTGTGCCAACAACACAACATTAATCTTTAAAATAAAACATTATTAAAAATGTGAAAATTTGTAAATAAAAAAAATATATGAAAAAAATAATAAAAATGAAAAAAAATGAAAAATTGAAAAAAATAATAATATGGAAAATAGAAAAGAAAAATGAAAAAAAAAATTTAAAATAAAAAAATTAAAAAAAAATTCAAAATTGAAAAAAAATGGAAAACAGAATTTTTTTTTTTTAAAAAAAATGAAAAATGAAAATAAAATATGAAAAAAATTAATAAAAATGAAAATAAAAAATTTTAAAAAAATAAATATGGAAAATAGAAAAAAAAGGAAAATAGAAAAAAACATTTTTTTTAAAAAAAATAAAAATTAAAAAAATGAATAAAATTAATAAAAATGAAAAAAAAAATTAAAAAAATTAAAAATTAAAAAAAAATTGAAAATAAGAAAAATATATGAAAAAAATAATGAAAAATTAAAAAAAAAATTAAAATAAAAAAAATAAAATAAATAAAAATTGAAAAAAAGGAAAATAGAACT
>CAKAOI010005680.1:1193-24940 GCA_916701655.1 Sebastiscus albofasciatus | reverse complement strand
GCATGACAAGCAGCAGAGTGTTTAGTTACTGTTTAGTCTGAAACTAACACACACACACCACTGCAACCTCAAAAAATCAGCTACATCCAGATGGGTGAATACAGACTGTGGCACAGGAGGGTATGTGTGTGTGTGTGTGTGTGTGTGTGGAAAGCATGCACCCTTGCATGTGTGTGTGTTTAAGTGTGTATTTTGCATGTATGTAAACCGTGTTGGACCATCAGCCGTTCTGCAGATTTCTGGATCCCCGCTGAGCTGCAGCTGCCTGAGTGACATGTGCTGGTTGAGCCCCAAAGCCCCTTCAACTAAAATCACTTATCCTCTCCCACCCACCCACCCAACCACACACACATGCACACACACACACTGTCCATCTGCAACTGTTCTGAAATTGGAACTGGTGTACGTTGAAGCAGCATCCAGCAGTTTCCTGTTGGGATCAGAGGAAAGTCAGGAGGAGGTTTGATGGATGACGTCAGCTGCTGAGGACACAAATACATATTTTGGTGTTTTGTTGCTTTAACATTGAATGCACTGACATCACAGTGTTGGCTTGGCTCCTCCCTTTGTCCTGTAAGAAGCCCAATATTCATCAGTACTCGTACTAAAATGATGTTAGGTCGGTTAGCAATTTTTTAGAAACCCGGGTCCTGTTTTGATCATTTTCTTATTGTCTCACGCTGAGCTGAATCAGGTAGACGCTGACACTACTCATCTCTTGATCAATTCAAACAATAAATACTGTATGTGGTAATTGCTGTATGATATAGCCGCTCAGCACTGAGACTTTCAAAGTCATCAAATCGCTGCACTGTTCACACTACATAACTTGCTGTCTTGTAATCGGGAGTCTTGAAGTCGTCGTGGTTTTTACACTACAAGTCTGACCGGAGACAGGAGGTCACTCACTACGAGATCTTTCACCGGGAGGAATCCCGATGAGGTCTCAAAACTATGTTTTGTCACGAAAACACAGGCGAGAAAAACACGGTGAATAACGTGATACCATACGTAAGACACTGCTGATGTTGGCCCATGTGTTTACAAAATATCCTGTTTCCACCGGATTCCACACATCGTTTTTTTACTATTTATTCCTCTCGGTGCAACAACAACTTTGCTCCGGGTTGCAAATGCAGCACAGACAGTAAGTTCCTGTTGTTACAGACAACCCCTCCTCCCCCAGGTTTCCCCTCAACTCCCGTTTTGCACTCTCATTGGCTGTAGCTTGTGACCGGAGTCCCTGACAGGTCCAGGTATTTAGGATGCTATATATCTGGAATCTATATGTCTGGCATCGGCTCGCATCTTTCAGCAGCTCACACATAATTCTCAGTGCTCTGACGTGCAAGCGGCGAGCCACTGAGCCACTTGTCTCTGATCTGGGGCTTTTGTCAGGAATCTCAAAAAACTTTCGGGGAGCGGAAGATCAGGCCTGAAGTCGTGTAGGTAGTGTGAACTAGGCATTAGTAGCTGCAAGCTGAACTGGTGTTGCTTATGATTTCGAGCAAAGTTTTCATGATGGCATAAACTATAAAGAAAACAAGGGCCTGTTTCACAAAAAGGATTTGTGTGTTCTGCTTACATGAAGATCAAAATCACGTTTCACAAATATTTCATGGTTCCAGGTTCATGCCCATCCACAGGCTGGAGTAGATGACACTGACTGGCAGAGGTCAGATTTTCATGAAATTGCCAGAAAGGTTCATTCTTGACCCTGGTAGTAGTTTAACACAACCATCTTGAATCATCCTCTGTTCTTCTGGTACTTCTGTCTTCTCTTCATTAATTGATTCTGAATCCTTTTATCACTCTCAGATACACAGACATCACCTGTACAAACAAGCAGACGCAGACAGACAGGTGGCGTCTCCTGGGTGACAAGTTGACAGTGAGACGGTGAGTCTGCCTCCGAGGGGGGGGCGTCTGCTGTCATATTTAGAACACACACACACACACACACTAACACACCTGTTACGTAACACCGCCGTGGCCTAAAAAACCTTGTATTCTCCAATGTGACATTTCTCACACTGCTAATTGGAGTGACAGCGACTGAGATCACTGACTTTGATGTTTGACAAGACAAAAGTAATTACAGCTATTCAAACCTCGTGTTGTGACTCCGTTGTTGCTCTGATCCACGAGGCTGCTCTGTTTTATTTTGATTTCTCAAACCGGGAGGTTGTGCAGATGTGAGTTTTTGTCCGACAGCGGTGGTGATAAGCGCTCTGAGCTTGTCATAGCGGTGCCCTGGGTTGGAGTTTGTCTTCTGTGAAATATCCGAATGTCACTTTTCAACCCCTCCTCCTCCCCAGCTCCTCTTCCTCCGTCATCCCCCTCTCCCTGTATTCCTGTCACTTCGCCTCGCTCGCCCCAACTATCAAAGCTTACACTGTTTACTTTCTTCCATCTTTCCCCTTCCATCTCTCATTGTCACTTCTCTCTCTCTTTCTTGCTGTTTTCTGCCGTTCTCTCCCTCTCTCTTTGTCTCTTTGATGTTCGTGCAGCGCTGACACGGACCCACTCCAGACTCAACTCCCCCTTGAATGTTAATGGACTTCCTAGATTGTGGATGTGTGTGTGTTTGCATGTTGTGCATCTATGTGAATGGATGCATTCATGGTGCGTGCACGTAATTGTTTGTGCAAGCATTTATTGCTCCTTGTGTTCAGGGAAGTTTTTTGATTTTCAGCTTAAAGAAACAGATCTTTGAATGTTTTAATTTTCTCATTTGCATTTTATTTATATGTAGACATGTTATGTGATCATATCATTTTTAAAGCTGCTTTTCTAAATATTTCTTTTCTGAACAATGGATCATATGATGTGTATTTTGAAAGGTGACACTCAAAGTGACGAACTCACAAAGAATTTACACCTACAGCTCAGTTTTATTGAGCATTTTTGGCATCTTTCAGCTTATTGTTCTGGTTTTATGGCCCACAACTATTTTATTGTTTTGATTTACTCTCACCGCTCTCATCAACCTCATTTCCAGATGTAGCAGCTGTCTTTTAGCAAAAGACCTCTTAAAACACAAAGACTGTTGACATGATTTAACCCATTGGTTTATGAACTACGGTTTTGAAGACTCAAGTTCGTGATTTTGGCCGTCACCATCTCGGTTTTTGCAACCAGAAGTGACACGAGAGGGTACAAGGACAACCGACTGCCGAACAAGACATTTTTAGGAAACCAAAATGTTACAAAAACTGGAAACGCACTGTGAAAGGGTTAAAGTTGTAAGATGAAAACACGGACAACTCCCAGACCGGACAACACTGTGGTAGCGACCTGTCAATCACAAGGTAGCCACGCCCTAAATCATCCCCTGCTTTCTGGTCTATTTGACTCTAAATGGGACCATAATGTACTAAATGAACATCATGCTGTATTGAAGAAGACTTGAAACTAGCGACTGAGACCTTAAACTCATGTTTACAATGTTTACTGAGGTAATAAATCAAGTGAGAAGTAGACTCATTTTCTCATAGACTTCTATACAATCAGACTTCTTTTTGCAACCAGAGGAGTCGCCCCCTGCTGGCTGTTAGAAAGAATGCAAGTTTAAGGCACTTCAGCATTATTGGCTTCAACCTTTCAGTTCAACTCCACTATACGCTACCTTCTCAGCATCACACGACAGTTAGCAACTAGCCTGCATACAGTACAGTACAGTGGTGGAGCATTAAACAGCTAGAGAGACAGATATTTCCTTCAGGAATTGGTGGAGACCAAAACAATAGTGTGACATTCCTCAGTTGTCATCAACGCGACTGCAAATGAATACCACTGTCACTCCATGTGTGCTTAATTGCTAACATTTGCCAAATCTGAATTCCCACCACTTCCCTCTTTTTCTATTGCAGCAGTAAATCCTTTTCTTTGTCTGGTCTTACTAATGTTTGCTGCAGTTTCCACACTGGGATCATTAAATTTTCTATGAGAACTTAAGTTCGTTAGCAAATGAGAAAATAAGTGAACAACTGGGCCTCGCTAATCAGGCAAGCGCACTAAAATCAATTTGTGTGTTTATTGTTTTTGGCGAAGCCGTGCTGGTGGATTTGACGTCTTCCACATGTGTCCCTGTTGAGTCCCGTTCTCAGTTCTCTGGAAGATGGAAAAACCGGAGGAGCTACATCCAACTTTCCCTCCCCAGGCCTCCACTCACGGGACCGGAGCAAAAGTTTAGTGAAAACACACATGCACTCCTTACACTGTCCTACGCACACCTAACAAGACACACACTTGGACATGGAGGTGAGATTTTTAATTATTGTCAATTTGTCTAACGTGACATCTCTGACCTGTATGTTATTCACATGGCTGTGGTGTAACCAACACCACAACACCCTTGTGATTCAAACATCTTTTTCCATTCTTCTTCTTCTTTCCCCGAAGAACTCGTTTTGCTTTTGTATCCTTTAACCTCTTTTTCCTCTTCTCCTTACTTCCATCCTTCACTTCCCTCCGTCGGAACTCCTCCAGAAGTGTTGCGTTGTAGTGTGGCGAGCTCTGAGAAACAAAGTCCGATTTCTTTGCCATTATCAGCACGTCTGTTTCCCCTCATTTCCACACAAACGGCTTGTCGGCCGGTGGCGCGGTGCCACAACCAATGCCAGTCTTTGTAGCTCTTCCAGGTGGGTGATTTATGCGTGGCGCTGAGCCCCCAAAGCGCCACCGAGCCTCTGTCGTTTCCCTTCTGCCAGGCTTGGCCCCCGATGGGATATAAATCCTTCTCAGACGCCGTCGCCAACGAACAAACAAACTTTTATTTACTCGGAAATATACCCCTCTGTGTTTCTCTTTAACTTGAGCAGTGGATTGATTTCATCTTCCAGTTTTTGTTTTGCTATCTCTTTATTATCCATCAGTTACTTTCTGGCATCACTATTTAGCAGAAACTTCTGGCAAAGCCGGACAGAAAATTTAATTTAAAAAACATCAAACGGCTACTTTGACTGATTTTTCAATGTTGATCCAAAACATATTTCTGCATTGAAACTGCTGTTAGCTGGTGTTGTGTGAATATGTAATACATTTACATTTGACCATGCTAAATATTCCATTATAATCTAGATTTTCCACCAGAAGTTTTATCATAATCTGCCTGTGAGGTTATGTTTTCTTTGTTTCTTTTAGTTTCAAGTTTTATTTTGTCATTCATCTCTCCTCATTTCAGAACTCTTCACTTCCTGCCTTTGTGTGTTTTCCCGCCGGTTTTGATTGTCTGCCCCGCCCTGATTAGTTTCACCTGTTCCTCATTAGTCCTGATTCACCTCACCTCCTGCTCACCTGTTCTCACTTCCCCCAATCATTCACATCCAATCATTCACATCCAATCATTCAATACATATATCAGTCCAGTTTCTTTGTCAGTTCGGCTTCGTTGCATTTTTTTTGGGAGTTTTGCTGCCTGTTTCCCCGTGGTGCCCGAGTTTTTAGTATTCAGAAACCCCAATAGTCCGAAAAATGTCCTGTTGGAACGAAAGCCCACTTGTCCAACAGCCAGCAAGGTCCATTGCTGTGAAAATCCAAACTCTCTGTCCAACAAACAAAAGCACATGGCAGGATGAAGGTTGCAATGTTTGGTCCTACCATGCTTGCCAACCTTGAGACCTCAAAAGTAGGAAGGATTTCCTCCCTCAGAAAAGATAGTGTTTCAGAGACTTTGATTCCTGCATTCTGGTGACTTTTAAAGAATGGAAATAGCAAAAAGTACACTGCAACAGCATTGTATGTTAAATAGGCTTACTTTTAATTTTACTTTGAATTCTCAGGAAAGAAAACTGAATAATTGCCCCTCTGGCTTGAACTTCCGTGTATCTCTGGCATAAACTAATATCCATCAATTTTTATTCATTCATTTTTTTGCTCCTTCTTGAGTATTTCTTTCTCTTAGTTCTCTCTCCAGCTCTCACTCACTGAAGGTCCTTTCAGAAATAACACAACGGCAGCACCACTGCGCTCTAAAACCCATTACTTTCAATGGCTTGCACCGCGCTGCGATGGCTTTTCGCTACGTCGTGCAAAGCCCAACTTTGTACATTGCACAGTGTGATGTGCAGCGAGCGCAGCTCAAACTGCGTTGTGTCGTGAGCAGCTCTCTCCTCCCAGGAAACGATAGTTGGTGTAGCTGCATTGTCATCCAAGTGGAAACAGTAGGGCTAATACACACTGCACAGTACCAGAAACAATTTGAGAACAAAAAGGAAAAAAAGGAAAATTGGCCATAAATCAGGTGAAATACGGGAGATTTGTGATCCCGGGAGGAAACTGGGAGAGTGTAATGAAAAACAGGAGTCTACCGGGAAAAACGGGAGGGTCGCCCTACTCTGCCTCTGGTTGACTCACGCTGCTATTGTCACCCTACACCAAACTAATCTCACTGCCTAAACCTAACCAACTCAACCAACGAAGGCAGCTGGGGCCTTTCTCAAACCGGACCCTCCCCACAATGAAGCACCCTTCTTCAAGTAGGATGTTGGTATGAGGAATACGAGGGCCCAAACTGAGAGGAAAAGGAGGAATACAAAGACTGAGTGAAAAAGAGCAGCAGACGTTAGCAGGCTAATGGGTTCAAACTGGCCTGATCCTTCCGTTTCTCTCCAGAGGGGTCAGCTGAACACACACTCCATTCCTAATTGTTCCCATGCCACGACCTCACACACACACTCTCTAACCATGTTGCCATTTTTCTTTCCCTAAAAACATGTAAAAACAATCGCTTCACAGAACAAGATAGATCCCAGTGTATACATTCACATACAGTCACTAATACACACAGTTCTGTCATGAAATAAAGATCAGGGGTTGAGTCTGTGTTGCCTTTGTTTTCATAGTCTGAGTGATCTGTGCTAAGTGCTGCGCTGTAATTTTAATGGTATTTATGACCATGCACACACACATCTGTCTCCAGCTGTCAACTCAGACACACATGCATGTATGAAGACATGCAAGCATGCATGCACAGTGACATACAGATGTGTGCAGGCTTGCATAGACCCAAGCTCCTATAGAAACACACACTCCAACCGATGCAATATGCATGTCGGCATAATAAATGGAGATGGCAAGTGGTGTTACTGTAGACAGGCTTTCAGAGAGAGAGAGAGAGAGAGATGAGGACAGGCTTGAGAGAGGTCAGAGGGTAGAAAAGTGTAGAAATACTAAAACACGGCAGAAAAATCAAGAGATGTGGACAAAAGATGGAAATAATTAAAGCTGGAATGAATAGAAGTAAAGATAGAGGGGGGTAATGGTGGGTTGAAAAAGAAGTAGGAGGGCTGTGGTTGGAGTTTCGCACTACAGAATAATAGATGGATATCTGTGTGTGTGTGTGTGTGTGTGTGTGTGTGTGTGTGTGTGTGTGTGTGTGTGTGTGTATTCCCTCTCACTGGGACCAGATGAAGTATTCCTCAGTGTCTGTGGCAATCGACCAGAGCAGCGCAGCTCCAATGATGGATACCACCGCACTAATCGCTCCTCCGATGCCTTCTGTTTCTCTCGCACATACTTTGCTCCACTCTCACTCATTCATTTATCTCTCCCTCTTTTTTCCCCTCCCTCACTCCGTCCTCCCTTCCAACGCTGCGGCACACAAACAGAAACAAATCACAGATTTAATGAAATTAAGTTGGGAGGGAGGCCTGCCGGAGGGGCGTTTGTTTCACGTCTCCTGACAGCTGCCGCAGTGGCGCACCTCCGCCACCTGACTGACTCCGCGGCCCGAAATGACTCCTCTTAAGAAAGTCCCCGACATAATCGTCTTTTCACACATGGAGAGCTGCATCCAGCCTCGCAGCTTGCATCATTCGCCCGTTGGGGAGGATAAATCATTAAGGCTGCGGAGCCCGGGGACCATCAGGGGTCCTTGCGAGGGGATCCAGAATCCTGAAATTTGAATGACCTTATTTTTTAGTTTGTTGCTCAGTGAAACATCATCTGAAGCTGGGAGTATTGAATTCTACAGGCTGTCACTTTGACTTAAAATGCTTGCTACCTTTGGAACGTGGGAAAAATGTACCGACTGAGAAGTAATGTGTGGAGGCATTTTGAATTTGGCACCATAGAAAAATTGTGGATAAAGGTAAGACTGTTTTCTGACGTAACATCCACTGACTCACCTCACAATAAGGTTAGCTAGTCACTCAAGTGTAACAGCCGAGGCACAACAAAGAAGTTAATTCTACAGTGTAGTTAAGTATTAGTCCAGACAGGCTGCGGTTGAATCAATATGAACAAATTAAATGCATAGATTTTTTTTTTTCTTGACAGTCAGAAATTAGCAAGTATTGAAATACAGAGGACGACAGCGAAGTCGCAATGCAAATCACAAAATCGCACAGCAACAGAAATTCTTGGAATTGGGCATATCTTTTGAATAGTTCTACATAATAACTTATGGTGCAGTTGGAGAGGAAAAGGCAAATCAACGGAGGAAAAATGTTAAATTTGGATGAGCTGGTGGATGGAGAGATGAGGGCAACAAGGACTGTCAACTCTGTCAGCGCATTGGCACGAAAAGGCGTATGAATAACAATGCCTTTCTTGCTTTTGTCATTTGTACACCATGTAGTCTGTACTGACTGCAATGTAAACACATTCACATAAATATGCTAAGCTTAGAGCTAGAATAGTGACGCAGAATAAAAAGAGAGAAAGACCACTTATGTTGGGCAGGAGGGGAGGTGGATGGTCCAACAAACTCACAACTTTAATGTGTTTTCCGTACTTATGTTACGTTGTTTCTGTATGTATTTTACTTAGTTAACATACAGTTTAAGCCCAACCATGATGTTTTTCCTAAACCTAATTAAGTGGTTTTGTGCAGTTTTGTTGCGTACAAAAGTGAAAAGCCTAAAATGCGTCCTCATGACACACAGAATGTCTGTGTAATGTCTTTATACGCCTTCCCAAGACTCGTGAGGTGGTCTTCAGGCGAGCTGTGGTTCTGCACTGAAACATGATGAACCGCATTATAGCACTGTTTTATTTTACCGCTTGCTTGTCACTTTATGGCAGCTTTTTACTCCCACCACGTCATGTCAGTCCTCACAATTCCATTCGTAAAATTCAACACAAACAGCTGAACTGAATGAGAGAGAATACGCTTAGCATCATTGAACTCAATGCTGTATAATTTAATCTCACAATTGTCAACACCAGCTGGCCCTGACTGGAACTTACTCCAATCCTTAAGTGGCCCCACAATCAAGCACAAAACTAATGTGTGTTGCTGCCCTTCCTCCAGTTTTACTGCTATATCACATTCAGTACCAGCCCATATCCAGTTCTAATGGGGTTCTTCGGGATGCCATCTGACCAAATGGGAGTCTGTGGTCCAACACTGGCAGTCCTCGATATGGAAAAGTTTAGGAACCATTGCTGAGAGTCTCCAGCAAACATTAAACTTCAGACAGATTGTGTAAGTGTCTTTTTATAAATGATACACCAGGGTGTTCTTGCATTCGGTCGGCGTACCCTCATAGCACAAAGGCCCATAGTTCGTGCAGGACCCCTGGGTGTACTGGATGTTCATGCTGACAGGGGAGAGATGGAGGGGGCGGGAAGAGCGGAGCAGGACAGCGGGCGGGTGGGGGTGGCAAGAGGGTCTCTTCTGATCTCCCATAATCCCCCACTTTGTTTTGGACCCACTCGAAAGCTCTCGCTTGAACAAATACACACTTCTCCGACTGTCTAGCTTTTCAAGACACCTCCTCCCCCCCGTCCTCCTTCTCGTTTTCTCCTCTTTCCCTCATCCCTCTATCCCGAGACCCCATAGAGGGCCTGTCACCAGCACTGTTTTCCTTCTTTCATTTTTGTTTGTTTTCCAAAATAAAAGCCTCATTGAGAGGTGCGGTATATGCGTGTGTATGTGTGGATGGTTGTTTTTGCTTTTGCCGGTAGAACCTTAATGACCTGAGCTCCACTCTGCCCAGCTGTCTCCACTCTGCATCAGCATTTAATCTGCACAAAGGCTACAGGACCACCCCAATGGGTCGCAACGCACACATACACATACACACACCTCGCTCACCAGGTAATTATGAACCAAGGGAGAGAACAGGAGAACAGTCATCCTCTCTCCCCCCCTCCCACCTTCTCTCCGTCTGTACTTCCCTGCTTCCCCGAGTCTATTCCCAAGGTTGAGCGCAGAGGCAATAAGTGTGTGTGTGGGTTTTTAAAGCAAACTTTGTGAATTATGGGGAGCAGGGGAGGCTGCGCTGCAACTTAAAGAGCTGAGTTAGCAGATGGGAGACAATGCACCTCAGGGAGACGGCGGGGAGAGAAATGAAGGCCTGGAGATCAAATCAAGACCTCGAGAATCTCATTCGGAGAGCAGGGGAAGTGCATCGCATAGGGGGAGACACAATAGAAAAACAAATCATGTGCAGGGAGAAAAAAAAACACCTTGATGATATTTCCTGTCCTCTGGATATTGTTCCGAGGTGTTTTTATGAAGTTGAGGTGTGCTGGTGGCTTAATCGTGCATCCGCACTGCACAGCTAACATGTTGTCAGACGTGTGATTCTTTCCTGTGAGCTGAAACAAGCTGACCAGTGTTCCTTGGCACAGTTTGTTAAGCTAACAGCTCCCGTCACTGTAGGATATCAGTTATAAGCAGGGTTTCCACCAAAAGTTCCAAAGACTTTTAGTCCCTGGAACTAAAAGGTTCCTTCTGCACACTGTTGTCTGCGTTTCCACCGTTTCCACAATTAGTCTGCTGAAGTATGAAAAAGCAACATGACATGGGCCGAGGGCCGCTGGTGGTCGCAGCGTTAAACACACTCTGCAGCCTGCCGTTCAGTAAACCATCCCGTTTCATTGAAAAAACACGTCATTGAAAAAAACTATTTTTCTTACTGCGACAATACACGGATGTAATGAATGAAATGCAGAGGAGGAAAATGAAACTAAGAGTGTCCGTCTCCACTGTAAATCATCTGTTGAGTGTCTGATGGTTATTTATTTGTGCTTTATAACGTAACCTCTGTACAACAATCATATAGGCTGTGAGCTTTTCCTTAGCACCCAGAAAAACTGAAATAGGTCAAAGCTGCATGTTTGTGAAGGATGTGAGCAGGAGCCTCTCTGTTGGTATTAAGGCTCATTGGTGACATGTTTTTGAGGGATTATTTCCTCGAGGTGATTTCCATTTTTTCCTGTGGGTGTCAGGTGTTTGTCAGGAAGCATAATGCTGCCCTGATATGAAAACGGCAACAATGAATTATGGGTAAAATAGAGACTAAATGACGGCTTTATGTTTACTGAAATAGATGACCTTGTTTTGTGGAAGCTGTTTTTCATACCGCGAAAGAAAGAATGAAAGCAAAGAAAAATGGGGGATGATCTGCGGGTATCGAAAATCATCATTTAATGGCTCCCCGTCCTGCGAGTGGTCACCATTTCATTATTACTGGCTTGATTTTGCAGCAGTTTTATCTGTTTCATGACACTTCTGAAATATTTGGACTGCAAAAATGAAAGCAGAGCTCATTTCGGTAACATCAATCATCATCATCAGTCGTTCAGTAAAATGACACGTTTATGTTCAAATAACAAAGATCTCTGGTGGCCGTATAGTTATTATGACTCTTGTGGGTCAGGAGCAAAGGAGGAAGTAGTTTCAGGTTGTTATAGAGCCACAAAGTCTGCAGGGAGGACGTCGGGGTGGTTGAATGGATCTTGAAAACATCTGACTTTGACACGGGAGAACACAGTTCTCGTTTCCTACAGACAGTCAGCGTTGTTTTTTTAACCACGACCACGATTGTTTGCTAACCAAGAAGTTATTATTTTAACCATGACGAAGACGGCCCCCTCACAGTGCTGACACGGGCCTACAACCAACCAAACCTATCATTGTCAGATCAGACAATCGGACGGTTTTATTTTGGAACAGGGATTTGTAAGAGTTTTTGAAAGCACTGGCAAATGATGTCGTCCTGCCGAAAGGGGCGTCAGATCAGAAAAGTTTCATTCTTGACGTCAGTTACAATTGACGTACTGTATATTTCTGTTAAATCTGGAGGACTTGTTGGTCGTCAAAGGCCTTGTTGGCCTCATGCAACAACAGTCTCTTAAATTTCTCTCATATTTTCTTTTAAATTTCTGTTAAGAAAATATAGGTCAACTCCAGATCCAAATCTGCTCTTACACAGGTGTGCTAAATGACGAATCCCACTTGATCATAAATTGGAGGCGTGTGGCCGATTGTTTGTTATTAGCATAGATAACACCCTTAAACGCTATGAGGGCAGGTATGAGCATAGGTAACGCCCCTTTAAACTCTATATAAGGGCAGGTGTTGTGCCTTGTGCAGAGATGCCACTAAAAAACGGCTATAAGAAGAGGAAGAATTTCATTATTAGTGAAATTTAGGCACATTTAAATAAACTTAAACAAAGTAAACCTGTGATTTTCCAGAGCATCAGTAGTTACTGGCATTACAGGAAAATCAAAAAGCTTCTAAGAGCAGTATGTAAAGCACACAATATCATCCCAGGGTTTTTATAGTCTTATTTAGGATTAATGGACCAATAGTATTTATATAGCCTACAAATTTAATAATCTAATTATTATAATTCCTCTAAAACATACTGATCTAAATTTGATTATATGATATTCATGCGATTTTTTTTTTTTTTTTTTTGCTCCTTAAATTTAAAACTTGTTTCCTTGTGTTTGACAAACAAATTTGTGGACTGTGAAAACAAGATGTTTTTTTCGTGCTCTCGACCACTCGTAAAACTTTCCTATTTTTTAAGAGAAGAGCTAAAATAAGAAAACATTAGTGAGTCCCAGAAATCAATGGGTACTAACAAAATAAGAACAAATACAGTTGTATACAGCTGTTATGAGTCGTATTCAGTTGTATAAGTTATGAGAAGTAACGGAAGTAATTGTGTAAAGAAAAAAAAGTCTGAGATAACAGAGAGAGACAAACGTTCAAACCCTGCCCTGCTTGAAGCTTACAGAGACCTTAAGGTTCCCATCCGCACATAAACAGCCACATCGCCTTAAGCTTATTTTTAACAGTCTAAACATGTTGCAGATTTGATAAAGTGATAAACTTGCATCGGTGATAAGTGTCGCGGCACAAAATCTACACCAACAGATGGATTTTCATAAATCAAATGTTAATATGAAATGACTGAGAATTAATGACAGGCAGCATGTGGTTGGTGTCATAATGGAGATATGGTTGCACGATCAAATGCGTCGGTCTGCACACACACACATACACACACACACACATGCACAGTGGGATGGATGTATCAGTCCCTACAGTGTGATCAATTGGTGGTCCACTGCAGAGAATTGATTGATCCCATGTTGAATGGAGCGAGCCTGTGTGTGTCTCAGTATGTGTGTGTGTGTAATAGAGTCATTATTGATATCATATGGCCGCCTGCTGTTCAGATCAATAACTGTTTCTCTTCATAAAGTTGTTTTGACCGCATGTGCTATATGAAACCCATCTACACACCAGCCGGCCTCAGTCTGTACACTCCTCACACATGGGGACAAACGCTTATAAAAGCGTGGCATTTCTTCTTGAAGGCCAATTAAAATCATCGCTCTCTGCTCCTAAACGGGCTCCACACAACACCAGAAGCATGTTTTTCATTATAGCGCCATCGTGACTCACGCAGGACTCGTATGGGCCGAGGAGGTTCACCATAACAAGTTCAAATGTGTGAATAAACCCCTGTCGTCCTCTCCTGAGCTTTGACCTCATGACCCCTGATTATTCATTCATTCCTGACTGTATAAAGACCCGACTGTCAACCGGCTCCACAGGAAGAGACAGATGCCATTACTGTTTTTTAAAGGAGCTGGTTGGTTTACAGGTTTTTACCTTTGCCGAGGATGTGTTGCTTTGTTTGTTTGTCAGCAGGGTTAGCAGGATATTTCAAAATGCTTGTGAATAGGTTCTAATTACATTTGACAGACAAGTTTTAAAATGATTACTTTACATTGCAAGATATACAGTACTTACATGAAGAACCGCTGGGGAAGATTTAACGTAAAGGTCACCTCTATTCATTTTCTATAGATGCCAGTGAATCATTGTGGGATTCCCGGTGACATAAGTTAAACATTTTAACAAAACTCCCCCGGCGGCTCCACAGCGATTTGTAGCAAAACTGAAAACAAAAAAAGCGATGCAGGAGTGACGGGGCAGGAAGTCGTCTTCCATCTGCTGTGGATGAATGTCTGTGGAGGAGATCAGTGTTGTATTTTCTGGGATCCCTCTTTTTCCCTTTCCTCTAAGATTACAAATAAAAACGAAATCTGCTCGTTAACTTGCGAGCACGGACACACCAACAAGAGAAGTGGAAGCGCATGTTGTGTATTTGATGGAGATCCAGATCTACGTGCAGATTATACATTTTCTAAACATTTTTTTATTAAAGCCTAAACAATACAGAATTTTCAAGGCCGGTGCCAATATTGATATCTGAGTGTCTAAAACCCTGATAACGATATTTAAGCCACTATTTTACACATAACATAAGCATTAAGCATTCAACAATTTGATAAGGACTCCTTAAATTTTGTTATTAAAGAATTGTGACTAAGATATTTACTGAGTATTTTACAGGTAAAAATAAGAAAAAGTGTTCCAAAAGGTTACAGCTTTACTCAGTTTTCTATAATATTAAAATACTTATCTTTGGGTTTTGGACTGTTGGTTGGACAAAACAAGCTATTTGAATATGTCCGCTTGGGCTGACTTTGTTATGGTCTTTTTTTCTTTCTTTTTTTTTTACTATTTTCTGGCATTTTATAAGCCAGATGATTAATTGATTATTGAAGAAAAGTTGTCAAGCATCTGGATTTTGTGTTGCAAAGTGCAGTGAAAACTGTCACAGACATATAGTTGGATTTAAAATGGCTGAAATGGGAAAACTTCACATTTCATAAACATAATCACATTAATATAATACGAGTATGGTGTTGCACTACCTGATGAGATTATTGGTGTTCTTATAAAGATGGGAATTATTGTGATGCATCAATCATTTGAGTAAAAATGATGTTTGTTAATATAAAAATGTGTCAGATTGACATTTTGATATGATTTATATTATAATATATATATATATATACATTCCCTGCTGCAGGCTTTGTGCAGATTTTATACCGCTCAGCAATATTGCATGTGAAACACAGTTAAGCCAATAAAGTGTCACTACTGACCTGACAGAGCAAAAACACAGTGTAAAATGAGGGTAAAGGTAAAGGTGAACGCGAGGAGCTGTAGACACATCTGGCCGAGACATTAGACCCCCGCTGACCCGTCACTCGGCCAACGTTAAGAGATGGATAACCCTGAACCGAGTCAAACACAGAACACACACCACTCACATCCTCAGATCTCTCTGCACCACAAAGTGTCCTCCAGCCAAGCAGCAGACCTGGTGGGACTATACATCTCATGTTTAGTCACTTAAAAAACACCGACTGGTTTACGGACACATCAATAGCAATGTTCTCTGCTGTCAGCAGGCCTTTTCATAAACTTTACTATTCTTATTACCGCTTTGCCGTATCTGTTTTCATCCGTGGCGGCCGGTTGCTTCCCCTCCCATCAGCAGCTCCAGCTATGCACTGTACAAACATGGCGCTGAAAAGCCATCCATCACCTCCTGCCTCTATAACCCCCCCACACACACACACACACACACACACACACACACACACCTCGAACCTCTCTTTCCTGTAGTTATGATTGGAACAAGGCGAAGAATTCCAGGGGAGCAAATGGTGAGAGAGGAGAATATGGAGTTTAATTTGAGTGGATCTGCTTCCTGTTTATGCTCGTTCTCAAAGTTGGGATGAAATGGAGAGAAGGAATAAAGACAAAGGAGAAGGATTGGTGTGAAGGTGAGAGGGGGAAGGTTTGTCCTTTTTGTGTCACCCACCTTATGCTTCCTTTTTATTAACCGTTATATTTCTAAAGTCATGTTTATTTCATTTTCATGTGCGTCTGCCAACACTGGCCCTTATCAACCTGTTCACATACTACTCACTTCTAATGATTTACCAGTTCATTTAATCACAGTCATTTAGCTCTTCATCCATCAAAGGCGTTCTGACTGACAGTGATGAAGTATGAAGCATCTGTCACTGCCGCTGCCAAGACCAAACTCTGGTTGAGCTTGATAGATCTATCTCGCTGTGGGCTGGATGGGGGGAATATGTTGTTTTCACACCGGAGCCTGTCAAGCCGGCGCGGCCCAGGGGCGAAGCAGGTAACGTATTGGCATTGGCATCCGAGGCCCCGGGGCTACAGCCTCAACCCCACGCTGACCCGGGCTCCTGTCAGACGGCGAGAACGCCACGACCGAGCAGAAAATGACACAGCTGCCATGGCAAGATTTCTCATTTAATGACGTTTGAATTCAACACACGTTTGTTTTTCTTTTTTTGGGGGGAAATGTTTGAGCATGATAACTTTTGAACGTACTAATATTTATGTCTCATGGAGTAAATTTGTCTTCCTCAGCTTTGTGCACCAGACTGAATATCTTCAAGCTAGCGGCATGGCTCTAGAGATGGCAATGTCGGACGCTCTGTCCACCACTTTGGGCTAGAATAAACTAACAACTATTTGATGGATTGCCATGAAATGTTGTACAGGCATTCGTGGTCCCCAGAGGAAGAATACTTGTGACTTTGGCTATTCTCTGACTTTTTATCTAGGGCCACGAGCAGGTCAAAGTTTTCACTTTTCACTTTCACTTTCATTTGATGCCATGGAATTTGGTACACAAACTCATGTAATAATAACTCATTGTAATAATTTTGGTGACTCTTGACTTTTCCTCGAGTGCCACCATGAGGTTGACATTTTTGTTTTTTAGTGAAATATCTCAACAACTATTTGATGGATTTCCATGATATCTGGTTCAGATATTCAAGGTCCCCAAAGGATGAAACCTAATATCTTTGGTGATCCTCTGACTTTTCATCTGGGCCCAGCAGAATGTCAAGTTGTTCATGTATCCTTTGAGATATCTCAACATCTACATGATGAATTGGTGCAAGATTTTGTAGAGACATTCGTGATCCCCAGAGGATGTCTCCTACTGACTTTTGCTCTGGCACTGTCATGAGGATGACATGTGGTTTTAAGTGGAATGGCTCCACAACTGTTGGGTTCATGGATGGACATTTTGGACACAAACTCGTGTCCCCTTTGGGATGAATTGTAAAAATATTGGTGATCCCTTGACTTGTCCTATAGCACCATCATCAAGTCCTTATTTTCAATCTGTCCAATATCATGATTTATGGTCTGAAAACTAATGACATTCCAGCCTCAGCTGTAATTTGTGTTTAATTACCAGAGGTGGGACCAAGTCATTGTTTTGCAAGCCACAAGTAAGTCTCAAGTCTTTGCACTCAAGTCCCAAGTCCTAAACTTTAACTTGATTGGATGCTGTCGGATTGGTTCAAACAAAGTGGATCTGGGGAATTAAGTGTAAGATAATTACATGCAAGTCTCAATAATATTCACTAGATTTCAACAAAACAAACATCACTTTTCAAGGATTCAGCAACGAACAACAACAGATAGAAATGCAGTTTGGTCCCCAACGAGTAAATCCTCTTCCCAAACAAATCAATGAAGAACCTCTCAAAAAGTAAATAAACCCAACATCTCTGACTGTGTGCTCTATGGCTCTATCGGAGTTACCTCTGGTACTATTCAAGTATTTTCAAGTCAAAAGGCTCAAGTCCAAGTGAAGTCATGAGTCACTCGTTGTAAAGTCCAAGTGCAGTTGCAAGTCTTTTTTTAGTTTGTCAAGTCGAGTCTAAAGTCATCAGATTTGTGACTCGAGTCCAAGTCACGTGACTCGAGTCCTCACCTCTACTAATGAGCAAACAATAGCATGTTAATCATCAGCATCTCAGCATTGTCATAGTGAGTATGTTACCATGCTGAAATTAATATTTTGCTCAAAGCACCATTGTGCCTAAGAACAGCCTCAGAGAGCTGCTAGCATATCTGTAGACTCTCAGTCTAATTTCTAAAGCACCTGAATGTCTAAAACTATTCACTATATATCCACTGCAATTTTTCAAACCACAAGTATGTATCTTGCTGTCCTTGATAATTATCATGAGCCGTTATGATTTGCCAGACCTATTTCATTGATTATTGTTTTTGACTCCTGGGTAGCTTACACAGCAATGCCCGACCTCAAGAAGAACTTAACCTTTAAAATGTTACACGTCTACCTAACCTGGGGAATGCTGGGTAGTATTTAACTCTCCCCCCAATCAGTATACCTAATGGCAGAGAGCCATGTGGCCGACCTCGGGGCCGGACTGTGTTGCAGTGAAATCTATTCGCCTCCATGTCTGGGGCCGCGCTCAATAACCACACTATAACTCTGAGGCCACAAAAGCGGTTAAAAAACATAAAAAGCATTACAGGATATGCGTTTAGCAGCGCTCTCCAGTCTGAACGGCAGCCACTGCGGACAGGCTATCCATCCTGTGCTCGCCGGGGCTGCATTAGCGTAATAAGACAAGGTCGCTATCACGTTCCCCGCAGTCAATTCCCATTGTGAGCGTCCCTGGCCGGAGAAGGACAGCTGCCAATGCTTCTCATCCAGCAGCTGCTCGTGTGTCCCGGGCCACGCATGCATGACAGAATTCGGACGGCTGCTGTAAAGAGTCGGAGGCAGGCTGGGTTACCAGGCTGAAAGGCATTCCCTGTAAAATCACAGCGGGTCTTTGGCCTTTCTACACACTGTACTGTATATACTCCATCACCTCTTTGGCTGGAAGAGACAAGGTGTGTGTGTCTGAAGGTGTGCAAGAACAGAAGAGTGGAATTGATGATACAGTTTGTGTGCCTGTGCATTCATCCGTGCATGCCCGTGTAGGTGGAAAACAGAGTTATAGTGAACTCATACATACACATCTTCTCTCTTTTGCTTCTATATCTCTCTCGCCCAGGCTCTCCTACCGGCTGACAGATCCGACCTGGCACTTTGGACTTAGTGTTTTCAAAAGAACAGGACAACTTAGCGGGTTGCGCCGTTACAACATGACCTAGAAAGGCATGAAACATAAAACACAGGCTTTCAAAGCCCAGCGCCGTCTCACTTTGTCTGTTTCTATTGCTCTCTTGCTGCTTATTTCTGCCTCTTCTCCTCTCCTGCAGCTTATGAGGTGAGGAAAAGTCAGAATGTGTAAGCTGGACCTTGTTGCATGTGTGTTTGTGTGTGTGTGTGTGTGTGTGTGTATGTGTGTGTGTGTGTGTGTTGGCATGTAAGGTGAAATACAGCGGCGGAGTGCTTGTTATGACAGGGTAACGAGTGAGACAGGCCAGAAGCAACTGGTCATGGAGAGAAAAAAGCACATGCACACTACTGCACCAACACACACACTCACACACCTACAGCACATGATGGATTTGAATCACATGCCCGCTCGCACACATTTTCACACACATAACAGTAATAAATAAGCACGGAGAGAGGGATTTTTAGGAACAGGGTCGGAGCTTTTGCTAATGAGAAAGCCAATACTCTGGCTCTGGACCCAACATGGGACTGAAATATGTTACTGAGCTTTCCAAGGAGGGATAAAAGAGACGGAAAGTTGACCCAAAAGGGTAGGAGAATGTACCGCCGCAGCCAAACGTCTAGGTAAAGAAAATTAATCGTAAATTGTGTCGCTAACCGCACCATAAGGACGTGTTTCAGTGCACACACCAGCCCTGGAGCTGCCTCGTAAAGGCGGCTAATTTTGAGTGACAAGCAGTTCAACACATGCTAGCCGAGCGGCGAGTCAGCACTCAATATCAATTAGAGAGAATCCTAAACAGAGGCAAATAAAGTCGTACACGTGAGCGGTATCGACAGAAACTCCAATGACTCATTAGAGGCCACTGTTGCTGCTCAGCCATCTAAAATGGCCACCGTGCACAGGCGAAAGTCAGTGGCCTAATGAGAAGTGAAGGGTAAATAAACTCCCAAGCGTGGTGAGACAGGACAGACCGGCCAAACCGCCGCTTTGGTTCTTCTTTCAGCATGGAAGCTCATCGTGAGGAGGGCGACTTGCAAATGCAATCTGTCGTCAAGTGTAATGGCTTCCTGCAGCCGCTCATCAAATACCGACATGCTTGTACAGACCATAATGTACACTAACGAAGATCTGATGATGGTAATGATGACTTGCCAAGACATTAAGTGACACATGGAGACGGACAGTATTCCCATACATGTGCATATGCTCCTCCGTGCACCAATAAGCACCCTGCGCACATATTTCAGATGTCATTGGCACCGACGGGGCGGACGTGAGTCAGGATGAGACTAGGCAGAGAAGCGGGCTCTCCTGTTCAGGGAGCAGTGGAGGAATGTCAGGCTAAATAAACAGGGTGTCTGCTGGAGAACTGAACCAGCCCTCCCAGCTCCTCCACACTCCCTACAGCCACGAGGAGGAGGAGAGGTTGTGGGGGGGGGGAGGCAACGGCAAAGAAAGGCACTTAACATTGAACAGCACTTCGTATGCACATATACGCATGTCTGGGAACATGTAGAGATACAAGGGTTTGAGCGATATGGGTTGTGAAGGCAGATATCAGTGTGTTTACACTGAAAAGGCACAAAGAATCAGTGTTTCCATATTGTTATTCTTGTTTGGATGAAAGACCTCAGCTTTTATATACAGACTGATGAACCATATCAGCCGATTGAATGGGTGTTATTAGTTATCACAGACGGGCTAGACTGCACCACATTGTGAAAGTGAACGCTGTGAAACAAAACTACTTTAGGTTTAGGCAACAAAAGCACTTGGTTAGGTTTAGGAAAAAGATTGTGCTTTGCATTAACATACGTACGTTTGTTACGTAATCTGGCACTAGTTAAAAGTCCCATATCATGCTCATTTTCAGGTTTATACTTGTATTTTGTGTTTCTACTAGAACATGTTTACATGAGTTAATGTTCAAAAAATCCTTTATTCTCCTCATACCGTCTTCCTGAATATGCCTGTATTCACCCTCTGTCTGAAGCGCTCCGTTTTAGTGCATTTCAATGGAACTGCAACGGATTTGCAAATTTGGAATTGTGTTGCTAGGCAACAGCTTGGGTCCACATTTACTTCCTGTTGGCTGATGACATTCACATACACTGCAACCAGAAATAAACCGGGACGCATTTAGAATGTTTACGTTATAAACTGTGAAATGGTCTAAATATTGTACAGTTGTGACATCACAAATGGACAGAAATCCTGACGGCTTGTTTCAAAGGGCACTTTTCCATACTTTCACAGTATATATACAGCACTTAATACGGCTACCAGAGGTCCACGTTGTCTTCTTGTATTTGTATCATGATCAATCATGAATTCTGAACCTACTAGTAGGTGTAGAAGGGCCCCTTCTTACTCATACCTATGATGTTGATAACCGCTGCTAACACCCATTCACCATTCAACATTCGGAGCTGGTGGATGAACTAAAGATACAGGATACATAACCCAGTGATCATGTATCATTGTCTGTCTAATCAATGAAAAATACATATATTTTTTTTTTAGGTATTTAGGTCATTTTTTATGCTATTTTAATAATATGTGTTTTTTATTATGGTCTCAGTTTCGTTGAGTCATTGCTCCAGTTTGATTTATGTGTTCATTTTAGATTCCTGTCATTTATTTTGTGTAATGCTTGAATCACTTGATCATGCTGAATAATGTTCTGTCTACATGTTGTCTTCATCGGCATTAATATTGTGATTTATTACGGCTCTGTATGCTTATATCCTATTTCACTAACTTGTATTTGAAGCTGCATTGATTTTCTTTTTTTTTGGCCACTTTTGTTTTGGCCGAACAAGCAAGAAAAACAATATCCACCGTAAAAAAAAAAAACTGGCAGCGTGTTTACACATCCAGCATTCATTTGGAATCATGTTTTGGCAACTTTGTATGTCTGCTGTTTGTTGCTGGACAGGTACCGTACAGCGGGTGTATGAGAGGTTTTTGGATGAAAACAGCTGCTCGCTGCAGCTGGAAACGAGGCTGATGAGAGCCGAGTTTGCGGGCCTGAAAACTAAAACAATGATCTTAAATAATCTAAAAAGCTCAGAAAGAAAAGTTGGGTTATAAATCTCTGTGGGTTTGTCACTCTGAGGGACTCCTGCCACATTACACAGTCATTTGATCCATTGTTAATATAAAAAAAAACATTGATTAATGCAGCTTTAAACTTTTATTTACTTTCTTAGGGTGACTGTGGAACATCTGTCCACGGATCATAGATGAAAACTATCATTTTGGCAAACTCAAACACTTTTACTGTAATGTATTTTATGAGTAAGTGAATGAATTAATAAAACCAATAGCCTGGACGAATAAAAGGTTATAAAAACATCTTTTAAACAAATATGAGTAGCTTTAATAGCATCATGAACACCACTGACTGGTCTGTTAACCTTAATAGTTGACATGTGCATTTACAGTATGGTTGTACAGCATTACAGCAGTATATGTGCATGGGCTCAAACCAAAGTCCCAAAGCTATTTTTACATACAAATGCATCAGCGCTGTAATATATCATCCTGTGGTTTACAGAGCACATAAAGGAAGACGGCAGCTGCCCAGTGAAAACATACAGTTGCACATATCAAACACACATCTCAAACACACGGTCTGCGTAACGTCTCGAGTCAGCGGCTGAAATTGAGTTATTTCATGAAAAACAAGAGCAGTGATATTTTTATGTGGGAATATGTCATCTCATCACTTGACAAGAACTTGAATGTCTTAATGCAACTGTGTTTACAGATAGATGTGATAGCGTTGGAGGTGTGTGTATGTGTATGTCTGTAGGGGTTATCAGTGGGTGTGTTCTTGTCATGTGGGTCTCTACTTTATCTGTGTTTGACTCCCACACGGCGGACACTCTCTCCCCTGACTTCTGCTTTGCATCACTCTGCCACAAACTGACATATTTAGGCAAAGTCGTGACAAATCGTCTGCCTGTAACATTAGCTGAAAGGGTGTAAAAGCTCAAGGCCGAAACTCAAGGAGGGGGGGAGGAATGAGGGAATTCACCCAAACAGCGTTAATAGAGGCTTATATTTGGATTTAGTGTTAAGACGGGGTGAGTGTTGCTATCCTCCCTGCTGTTAAGTGCTCAGTAAGTATGTCGACGTCATATTGGAAATTATTTCCATTAGAAATAATGTGAGCTCTAGAGTAGTTAATGTAAAGATTAATAATCTGCTGCTATATCGGGCATGAGGGCTTTTATACGTGAAGTATCGTGTCTTTTATTGTGTTGTTGGACTGATCAAATTTAATTGCTCTTTCTTTATTTTGATTTCTAGTTCATTTAAGTACATTTACATAATCAAAAAAATAAATAAAAATGATACGCTCATGTAACCGAAATTCTTTATTGAATTAATATCTTTTTATATATTTTTAATATTATTAATATATATTCAGGTGGGTAATGTCTAAAAAACGTAAAAAAAAAAAAAAAAAAAAAAACAAAGTCTGAAAAATGTTATGTAAAAAAAAATCTGAAAAATGTCCAGAAGCAAAAGTCTGAAAATGTCTGAAAAAGTCTGAAAAATGTCTGGACACAAAATTCTGAAAAATATATATATAAAAAAAAGTCTTAAAAATATTCAATAAAAAAGAAATCTGCAAAATTTCCACAAAAAAAAGTCTGAAAAAAAAAAAAAAAAAA
>CAKAOI010005669.1:2775-40821 GCA_916701655.1 Sebastiscus albofasciatus | reverse complement strand
ATTATTATTATTATTATGTGTTTTTCATGCATTAGTGTGCATGCATCCCAAACAGGAAAAAAAACAATAAAACATTTAATGTGTAAAATATGCAAATCCTTTGGTGCAACAGGAACATTAACTATCTAGAGGAACATTATGCAATTATTATAAGACAGTTATTATGGAGATTATTCTGCGTGTCCTCCAGCAGGTCACTGGAGATGCACTCACCCCAAAACCACTTCTCCTTCCCCGCCTCGGACACCAAAACAACCCGCTGAAGGAACCTCTTCCTCCGCTGCAGCTGCGGGACTCTCTGAGGGGTTTTAGTAGAAAACATAAATAAAAAACAGAAAGAAAAGACTCCTTCACCGTCCCATCAAGGTAGCAGCAGCAGTCTGTCCAGGTCGGGCCATTAAGAAGTCCAGGAGTGTGTGCATGTTGGAGCAGCTTGCAGCTCTCTGAAGAGGTTTTAACCTCGATACCTTTCAGCTCTCCGACGTCAGACCGAGCTAAGGCCTTTTACTTATACTGAGATCCTAATGAGCTCCTCTGAATAATGCACCGACACGTCCACGACACCGGAGACGTCCAACAAGACTGTCCTCTCTGTAAGTGTTTATGGTGTCATTGAGGTGAACTGTGTGAGCTGATTTCTGTGCAAAAACAAACTGTGTTTTATTAGGTCTGCAGGTGCTGCCTTTACGGGGAATAGGAGAATCGAGAATTGAGCGCAGAAGAGATAATAACAACATGGAACATGTCTGAACAAATTCAACATTTTTACATCCCACAGGAAACCTGGTTGGCAGCCAGACATTTAACACATGAATCACAGGAATACATTGATGACAATAAACAGCAACAATCTATAGTCAAACAATTCAGAATATACTTAAAATACAAACATTATCAATCAAATTATAACAAATAATAATAATAACTTACATGTTTCTGAAGTTTTCAACCACATCTGGTTTTCTTCCTCAGTGGATAGAGTTGACTTATGAGGAACATTCAACATGGAACACAAACAAAGAACCAAACAGCAAAAGTAGCCTACACAGTTTACTGTATTTATCATTGTATTTTTTTAAAATATATATATTTTTTAATAGTGTTTGTGAAGCAAATACCATAGTTTTAAGAGTGTATAGATAGATAGATAGATAGATAGATAGATAGATAGATAGATAGATAGTAACTTTATTGATCCCGAGGGAAATGAACGTTTCCAGCATCACAGTTCCATAGTGCAAAACATGTTAGACATTAAACACATAAATCACAGGAATACACTGATGACAACAACAAATATGTAGTCAAATAATTGAGAATATACTTTAAAATACAAACATTAGAACTCTAAAAATAAAAGTTTGAATAATAACTTACTTGTTTCCGAAGTTTTCAACCACATCTGGTTTTCGTCCTCTGTGGATGGAGGTGCTTTTTTTGTCATTGCGATGGGTCAGTTGTCATCACGTATGACGAAACATTCAACATGGAACAAAAACAAAGAAGAAAACAGCAAAAGCAGCCCACACAGTTTGTTGTATAGGCTACTTTCATTATTTATTTGTAGTGTTAGTTGAATATGTGTATTTTAGGTTTGTAAACTTAAACCTACTTTGTCAAAATAAAGGCAGAAATCATGGATACCATGTCAACAGCTGCTTATACTGTTTATTAGTAAATAATCACCACTTTTTGCTTTCACTAATACTTGTTACAGAGTCTGTTAGATGAATTTTAGCAGCTTCTTCCAAACAAAACAACAGAAAGCACATGTCTTCATCTTTGAAAACTCTTAAAGTTGATCTTTGGTGAGGTCCGTGAAGGCAACAGTAGCCTAGCTACACAGCCGGTTCTACAAATAGCGTCCAATCAGCGACAAGTAGAATCTCCGTCTGACCAATCCGCTGCGAGGAGGGGCGGGGCTACATCTCAACAGCCAATCAACACGCTGATCGAGCGCGCTCACGTGGCTGATGGTTGTTTTTGGCGGTGCGCGCCACCGAGACAGACGCGTGCCAACAGGAAAAGCTAATACTGCCCAGTGCGCATGCGTGGCCGCATTGCAAGCACGTGGTTAAGAAGAGCAAGTAAACAAACCCCCACCAAAACAAATCAATACAATTGATTGAGATTTAATTCTGGTGTTTACTGTAGTTTTACTATACATGTTTATCTCAGGGTTAAAATAATGACTTTTTATAATATATTTTATTTTAATATATATATATATATTTATATATATTTATATATTCATATATATTTATATATTCATATATAAATATAATATATATATAATAAATAAATATATAATATAATATATATTATATTATATATTTATTATATATATATATATTATACATATATTATATATAAATATATATATTATATATATTTATATATAATATATAAATATAAATAATAAATATATATATAAATAATATATATATAAATAATATATATATATAAATAATAAATATATATATGTTTGTTTTTTTCTTTTTAAAACACAGTTTTTTTTCTTTTTCTTGCGTCTTTTTTTTTAAAAAAATGTTGTACAGTGTTTGAGAAGCAAACAGGTTTAAATTTGTATTAATGTTCGTAGATTTTATCAGGTTAATAAACATGGATTATTCTCTTTTTTTAAGAAAGAACACAATTATGTCAACCTTTTTAAATCAAAGGAAATTGATTTAATTTTTATCATTTTTATTGCTTTTAGGCAACAAAAAGTGAACCACACTGCTGACTGGACAAAGGACAGACTGCAGTAGATGTTATTAACCAATACAACAGCGCCCCCTAAAGGACACTGTGGCATAAAGTTTAAAACAATACAGTATGAGTGAAAATTCAATCTGTTGAACATGAGGATTTATTAAATGCATTATATTCATTTTTTGTTAAAATTAGACATTAAAAAGTTAAAACATGACTGATTCCTCTCGATGATTTATCATTTTCACTGCACCATGTTTTGATCAAAAACTAAATAGATATTTAAATTCTTTTAATTTTTCCTCTAAATTTAATACATTTTAAAGGCAATTCTTCCTAAAAATTAAGACAACACGAAATTGCATCATTAGATGACAGAGAGAAGTCCTCACAAAAGGAAACATTTCAAACCTCTCCAGTGGTGGAAAGTAACCAAGAACATTTATTTAAATACTGTAATTATGTACAAATTTTAGATACTTGTACTTGAGTATTTCCATTTTCTGCTACTTTATACTTCTACTCCACTACATTTTGGAGGCAAATATTGTACATTTTACTCCATTACATTTATTGTATAACTTTAGTTACTTTGCAGATAAAGATATAAAATGTTTAACTTTTTTTTAGTGGTCCATTCATTTTGGAGTTAATTTATTATTGTATATGTTCTTCAGCATTTTCTGCTTGTTTTTCTCACTTTTTGCATTTTTTCTATTTAATTATTTACTGCAACTTCCTCATCGCCATTTGTTCATGTGTTTAGATATACAGTATATGTGTATAAATATATAAATAACTGTGTATATTTATAATTTAAATATTTGTATATATATTCTATGTGTGTGTAGCGTGAAGGAGCTATAGCGTACATTTAATGGTGCAACCCTGTGTTGAATATTTGTGATTATTTTCATATCAATACACTTTGTAGTTACTATTTATGTATAGTGTCTATAGTATTTACTGCACCATGCTTTGATCTAAACTAAATAGATATACTATTAAAAAATATTTTAAATTTCCTTTAAATTTAATACATTTTTAAGGACAACAGACATGAATACTGTAATTAAGTACAAATTTGAGATACTTATTTCCAATTTCTGCTACTTTATACTTCTACTCCACTACATCTTAGAGGCACATATTGTACATTTTACTCCACTACATTTATTTTCTAACTTTGCAGATTCTGTTTAACAATACAAAATATAATAAATCAATTATGATGTATTATTATAGATTAATATAAAACCGTTTTGATCCCCAAAAGTCTTGAAGTGGAAAATACAATTGCAAAATGAAAAGTGGCAGACAGTAACAACCACACTTCATGTTTTTGGAGTAATACACCTTTTTTATTACAAATTTTCACTCTTCTCATTAAATAAGGGATAATGTAGAGCGGGCCAGTCATTGTTGTGAAATAAACCAGGTCTTGCATTGCCCTGAAGGGGTTTATTTCACGATAATAACCCACTAGCTGTACATTATCCTGCTTATTACACGGCTACTTACTTAAGAAATCAATACTTTGACACAAAAATGTTCTGCCAGAGTCTGACATCAGAACTGTGTCCATAGCAACGGTCTGTTATAAAGAAATCAAAGCCGTGTAATAGCAGTTAAAGAAGTTGTCTGTCGCCAGTTGAAATCTTACAAAGAGACTTCTGAGAGATGTTAATAAAAGGTACAGTGTTTTTAATAAACGTCTATTTAAAATGGCAGAGTTGCAAAAAACAAAACAAAAAAAGAAACATTAAAAAACACGTTTTTCAAAGTGGCAGTCAGTCTTTAATAATAGCAAAGAAATGCTTCGTTCAAGTCAAATCCTTCACACGACAGCAAAATAAAACTGACCAATTCAAACAATGTCTATGGCAGGTCAAACAGGAACCTTTAAAATGCAACCAAGGATCTTATTTTATTTTTTTTCAGAAATGTTAACTACACAATTAAAGGTTTATACTGATCAAAACATACAGAGTGAAGTAGTTCCACTGGAGACAACTCAAACAAGATTAGTGTCTGATAGAAACATAACATTCATTTTACAATAAAAATATCTGCACAAAAACACCCCCCCACCCCAAAAAAAAAAATAAAACAAAAAGGTTAACGCAAAAAATATAAATGTTTGCTTTTCATCTTTTCAATACAGTCACAAATCACACAGCTGTGGCAACAAATCTCTTTAAAATGTACATAACTGAAAGTTAAGGATGCCCTCCCACGACCCCTCCCACCCTCAGACTTGATTGTGTTCATGTTTAAGAGCGTATACTGCGATTACAAACGGATTCCCGACTGAACAAAAGCTGCACATCAAATCTTGGATATCAAGACTATCAAAAAAGGCACAAACAGACAGGTTGCACAAAGAACTCAGCAGAAGCTTTTTTTTTATACAACTAATCCCAGTAAGGTTTCCAGTGCCCTAAATGTTCTAACTAAACCCCACCCCCAAAAAAATGACTATCTACAGGCAAGTCAAGTCCCGGCAGGCACCTCGGATTACAAGTCCCATCCCAACTACTGTAGAAGCAAGTGCATTTATTTAATAATCGAGTGACAGACGGGTGTGTACAGCGAGAGTGAGGAGCACTGGGAACAGACGGGTCTTTACCTCACGTTCAACGTCTGCTCAGGTGAACTTTGAGAGTGCAAAAACGGTCATTTCTGCAATGGAGTTTGGTCAGTTTTCAAATGTCATCAGATGAGTTAAATCTCCGTCGACGGAACCAGCAAAAGTTTTTTGGGTGAGAGCAAAGAGGGAACTCTGATCAAACATTTTATTTTTTAAATATAAAATTTTGTATGATATTTTCTGGTAACACTTTATTTTTACAGATCTGTTATTTCCTAATATTGCCATGAAAGTTTCCTGTGTAAGTTCAAATCAATTATATGGAAAATAGAGACAAAGTTGAGGCAGTTATTTAAGTTAAATGTGTTCAGAAGAATTTCCTTGAAGGGACATCATTCATTTATTATTAGAAACTTTGGGAAAATTGCACATTTTGGTGTCTGACCTGCTGCACGCTGCCTAAAAGACTCCTAGGTTACGGTATCTTAGCAGTTAATTGGAGTTAATTAATTGGAAGCGGACCAATTTAACACCAAGGATGCAAAGATTAGTTGATTCAATCGTCAACAATTCAGATAAATGATTAATTGTTGAAGTCGTTTACTAAGGTAAAACACTAAACTGTTGCTGGTTACAGCTTCTCAAAATATGTGTGTTGCTGTTTTTCTCAGTGTCATATCATCGCTAACTCAATATCTTTGGGTTTTGGACTGTTGTTGGGATAGACTGTTGTTTTTTAGACCAAACGATTACTCATAAAAACAATCGACAGATTAAAGAGGACCTATTATGCTGATTTTCAGGTGCATGCTTTTATTTTGGGTTTCTACTAGAACATGTTTACTTGCTTTAATGTTCAAAAAACACTTTATTTTTATCATACCGATCCATTCTGTTGTGATTGGTCAACCGAACCAAACTCTTCAGACTCAACTTCAGCTCCGCTCTAACTAGCTTTGTTTGAGGGCATGCCAAACTAGCCGCTAGGCAAAGGGTGTTACATGGTGACATCACCATGTTATGGAAGAAAAGGCGGCACTTCAATCAAGTTTCAGGCAGTTCGGGAGCAGTGTTTCTGTGGGTGAGAGTAACTCCCTTTGGTGTGGACTTTGTAATTTTGCAGACCTTTTACATGCACAAAAGAACTATATAACACACTAAAGGAAAGGGTAAAAACCACAAAAGCATAACAGGTCCTCTTTAAACGATGGTGAAAACAATGGTTTGTTGTAGCTCTATTGAACATACACTCACCGGGCACTTTATTAGGCACACCTGTTCAATTGCTTAACACAAATAGCTAATCAGCCAATCACATGGCAGCAACTCAATGCATTTAGGCATCTAGACGTGGTGAAGACGACTTGCTGAAGTTCAAACCGAGCATCAGAATGGGGAAGAAAGGGGATTTAAGTGACTTTGAACGTGGCATGGTTGTTGGTGCCAGACGGGCTGGTCTGAGTATTAAACGGCTGATCTACTGGGATTTTCACCACAACCATCTCTAGGGTTTACAGAGAATGGTCCGACAAAGAGAACATATCCAGTGAGCGGCAGTTGTGTGGACGGAAATGCCTTGTTGATGTCAGAGGTCAGAGGAGAATGGGCAGAGTGGTTGGAGATGATAGAAAGGCAACAGTAACTCAAATAACCACTCGTTACAACCAAGGTATGCAGAATACCATCTCTGAACGCACGACACATCCAACCTTGAAGCAGATGGGCTACAGCAGCAGAAGACCACCCGGTACTAGCACCGGCCACTTTATTAGGTACACCTTGTACCTAATAAAGTGGCCGGTGAGTGTAGTCTCTAATTTACCTACAATCAGTACCAAATTACGCAGTTCTTTCCAGAAAACGTCTTGTGAATATTAAGAATTTACAGGCCTGTAAAATAAAGCGTTACCAGACTTTTTTATTTATCGTCTCAGGTCTAGCTTGATAATTACAGATTAATCTGGAGTCTTACTTCTGAACAACATCTGAAAACCTTTTTTTTGTTTGTTTAACTTCTCACCTGGCAGCAGTGACATAGAAGTGTACTCCAGGGTGTGTCAGTACACCGTGACATCACTGTTGGCTGTGGTCAGAGTAGCAACACACTGACCGATTATGGCTTGGGTGCATTTCAGCGGAGCACTAGTCTCCTCTCTCTCTCAGCTTCTACTTAGTTTCAGTCTAAGTTTCAGCCAGAACAAAAGTCAAATATAAAATGTGATTTAATTCGACCGGAGCAGCTCTGCCCTCAAGAGAAATGTTTGTACAACTCAAACTTGCTTTTTGACATGTATGCAAATGTAGAAAAAGAGTCAAAAGCTGAGTTTTAGCTTTGCTCATCTTCTGTCAGAAACATAAAAAGTTAGTTTACAGCTCGCCCAATACTTCTGTCACATCGTTGTCGTCATTGTAAAGAATGAAAAATCAGCTGAAGCTGCTCAATAGTTCTGAAATTGTCTTATTTTATATTTAAATCTCTAATTTCTTTAAGTGCCAGCAGAGACAGATTCTTGAAGAATCCATTCAGGTCTACATTGAGATGCTTTAGTGTCGTAAATAATACTTTGTTTCATTCATTAGGTCACTCACACATCACTGAATGAGCTTTAATTGTGATGCTGCAGTACTGTAACCTAACCAAATGCTAGGTGTTAACATGAAACTGAATATATTTGAGGCCCACTTGTAAACAAACTGAAATGACAGCCAGACGCTGCAGTGCTGCTCAAATGAAAGACATGGCTGGTTGAAGCCTCGGTGCTTCTGGCTTGTTTGTTTCTCCCCCCAAAGTTTCCACATATATAATTTTTAAAGTCTTAATTCCTTTTACTTGAAATAAATTCTTCAAATTCAACAGTCTTTAATGAGCAGTTACCGACAAGAACTGATGGTCTTGACTTCTGCTGCTTCTTTTTTGTACTGCACTTGTCGGCTGGTGCTGACAACGCCAACTGTCGGCTGGTGCTGACAACGCCAACTGTTGGCTGGTGCTGACAACGCCAACTGTCGGCTGGTGCCGACACTGCCAACGGTTATCAGCGTGAAAATGTGCAATTTAAAGCAAAAAAATGTTACAATGGACGAAATGAAAAACCTGATCTGTTAAGTTTGAGTATCATTTCAACTGTATCGTGCCTGGATGCCATTTCTCAGGTTGAGGAAACAACATGTTCCTGTGTGATTGGTATAAATACAGATATATGGTTATTCTCCTATTTGCAACCACAACGAGACGTCTCAGCATGCAAGATGGAGTTTGGCTAAAAACGAGGAAATCTGTAAATAGAAACGACATAAAAAACAGACAAAGAAAATGCTGAAGCAAAAGAAAGAAACAGGACAAAAAGCACCATGTGATTGGGAAGTGTGATATACCACAAAAAAAAGGTTGAACAGAAAGAGCCTGGGCGCTCTTGTTGTGGCACTTAACATCGTCGTCTTTGTATACAGAGCTTATAACAGTCATGCAAAGGGCACAGTATTATTCTAACAAGGCGAGAGAGAGAAAAAGAAAACACGAAACAGGAAGAAAAAAAAAGGAGGCACGACAACATTTCCTCCGGACGAAAACAAGTTGTGTGATAACTGAATTCTTGTCCTGACGCTGTAAATTTTCTCCCATATGAAAAATATCATACTGTACATACAGACTGTATGAAATAAACAGACATATCCTTTAGGTTTCTCATGGCTAAGGCAGAAATTGATGGTGAAATCCTTCAATGCACTTTTAATTTGGTGCATTTATACACAACCTGACATTTTACTGAAGCCGATGGGAAATGAAAACGGGTATTTTTTTGTGTTTAATAAAAAGAAACAAAAGATCTGATTCACCTTCTATCATCACTCTTGCCATTAACATATCTTAAGACTCTTTGGGCTATATATATATATATTTATATGTATATATATATATATATTTGCATTTGGGCCTTCTGTGTGAGGATTGAAATAGGTCTTTGTTAAAATATAGATCCTCAACACTAAGTGATGGCTTTTGACCCACAAATATGTGGCTGATTATGTGTTTTCATTGCATAAATCAGTTGATTTGAATTCAGGTTTTTTTCTTTTTTCAAAGAGAGAAAAAAGATCAAGGTGTCCCTTGTAACAGTGCGACAAAGGTTAAAAAATTCAAAAGACCCCCTTTTTTTTTTTTACGATGGATGATTCTTATAAGTAATCTACCGTTGTTTGTTTGTGCAATGTAGGCAGAGTTATAACCACGACAGTTGCACCAAAAAAACACGCACAACAGCTAGTCTATCACTGTCATTCAACTGGACATAAAAAGGTCTTGAATAGGAATAGCCAGAGCCTTTGAGACACACACAAAAAATTGTTTATCTTGGCTTAAAACACAAAATCAACCCCCAAACTGTAAGCTGTGATGTGGACCTCCCCTCACCCCTCACCTCAGAGAGAGAGAAAAGAGAAAAGAGAGACAAGAGAATGATTGATTGATTGATTCCTGACGCCATTCCTGAGCAAAGTGGACTTGACGAGTGAGACCCAAGGAATCCAGGTGATGTGGACAACAGGAGAGGAAAATAAAAACCCAAAAAGAAAACAAAATCACAGCAACAGTGTGGAGGCGAGGAGGAGCAGAAGCCAGTCCACAGAATCATCTGCAGGGAGAAGAAACAGCAACCGTGTGATGAGCTGTCACATACTTGTTTTTCCTCTTTATTTCAAGTAATAAAAATAAACGTCTTTTATTCACTTAAAGTGACAGTAGGCAGTGTAAAGATAAAGATACATTAACAGAACTTACAGATACTGAAATAAGTGAAATTTAAGATGTGAAAATACATTTTAAAGCTGCACAAACACACTGTTGTCACTGCAGAGAACAGCTTTGTGCTATAATTCAGGAGATGTCACACTCTGTTTCCTTTTCAGTAGACTCATGTTATGCATGGAAATGCTGCAAAGAGGAAACACAGTAATTACATACGCTGACACAGAGCAGATGATAGGCTACAACATGTAGCTCTGATAGTTATTATCACAACAAGAGGCCTGTCAGGGAGCAGCTGGTGGTTAGCAGAGATCAGGGGGGGAAATACACCACATCTGAGGAGAAGTTATCGCCTATTACTCTTTTATATTTTCACCTTTTTTTAAATAGTATAATATTCTTGTCTGTGTTTTAGCGGTTTGTCTGTTTCGGTGTAAATTGAGTGCAATTAAAAAAGTCCTTGTGTGTGTCTATGTGGATGACACAAAGCTGATTCTGATAATTATGCTTGGTGGTGAAACCTTTAAAGCACCCGTTCAGATAGATGGTTTTTAAAAGCAGTTTTATCCTGGTGAACCTCTACTTCATACTCTACAGAAGCAAAATGTATTCATTTATTGATTGTGCAGTGAGAGGTCTTTGCTTCAGCTCTTGAGTGGTGAGTTGTTAAATTCAACACAAATGAAGCAGTTGCTTTTTTTGTGTGTTTTTAAAGCAGAGGCGGAGATGAGGGTCACCCTTGCAAAGTTTCAAGACTTCAGTGCAGCTAATGGTGATATTGTTCTGCACCTGTAGCTCTGAACACGACCCCTCTCTTGAGGTTAAGTTAGTTTTCAGGTTGTAAGCTGGACTGCATGCGATGCGGACGTACCTGTGTGAGATGTTAGGACCTAAAGCTGGTCTGGAAACGTGCAGTTTCTTCAAAGATGAGCTCCTTCAGTGTCTCTTTGGGTAGGTCATCCAGCTCCATGTCAAACTTGAATGGGGCCTCAGCGACAGGCTACACAGAAAGGCAGAGAGGACGATGTTAGAGACTTCTGGTGTCGATCCCACTGAGCAATCTACGACAGAGCAGCTGCATCTAATTCCCCGTGTTTAAATCATGTTCACCATCATTCAGTTATGAGGATATATTTAAGGTTTAAACGCATAATATGTCATTTTCTGCCACTAGGGGTCTTTCAATCAAAACAATAACAAAAGACAGAGTTTGGTGACGTCGTGAAGTAGTGTGGGATCATGGGAGTTGTTGTCTTCACCACCATTGCAGTTAGCTTCTTCCTTCAGTGTTCATCATTCAGGCGTTTTTTACCGCAGAGGTCTCCTCCTCTCCAAAACAAACGGACCAGGTGATTAAAACCGGTAAAAACACTGAATAGAAAGCTTCACGTTAAAAATCAGTGCTTCTCTGATGCTGTTCGGCGGACACAGGACGTCCTGGAGGGGCTGCGAGTCGAGCTGCCGCTAACGTTTGCTGCTCAGCTTGTTTCTCTGATAACTTCAGATCCAGACGTCCGATGATGTTGAAATATATCGTTAAAAAATACCAAGATTGTAACGCACACGTTACCTTGATTACAATTAAGGATTCCTCTGGGTTTGAACATTGTTGGAAACATTTGGGATAATATAAGTACACAACTCAACAAAATATATAACATCATTCTTGTCGTTTTTAGACATTTAAAAGTTACATAACAGGAACAGATAACTCCAAACATGATGTCTTGATTGACATAAGATATCCTCGTAGCACAATCTGACATCTAACAGCCCCAGACGAGAGTCTCACCTCATCTGTGGGGTCGTAATACTGCTCCAGGTAAGGGTGTGCCAGGGCCTCCTCCACCTCGATCCTCTTGTGGGGGTTAAAGGTCAACATCTTGTCCAACAGGTCCAGAGCTGCAGCACAAGGAGGAGAACATTTAACAGGATTCTGAGACAACAATGAGCACTCCTGCCCACTAGAGGGCACCGTCACTCCCTACATGCTGTCTAGATTATGAGACTCACTTTTTTGATTTTACAAATTTTACAAGGCATTACTGAGCTGCATGGGACTAATTGTTTGAGCTGTTGCATGTTTAAAATCTTAATATAATCTAGTTTTGTACCCTGAAATCACAATGGAACTGGACATCCAATCGACTTCTCTAGTTTCTCACCCCCAAACATTACCACTTCTTTTGCTTGACTGCTGCCTGTGGCGGCGGGTAAATGTTTTGTTCCCGTAACATCTGTGCCCCCAATAAAATTATATTCGGTCAGGGAATTGTTTAGCGGTGGTCCCTTGTTTGCAGAACAACCTCTCAAAGATTCATAATATTCTAGAAATCATGTTAGTCGATGAAGAGTTTTTCCGGTCTCTGACCTTTGGGATCAGCGTTGGGGAAGAGGCGGTTCCACGGCACTTTGCAGCGCAAAGGCAGCGACAACAGGTAGTTCCTTGCCTTAATGTTGATGATGCAGTTGAGATCCTCCTGAGAGGGAGAACCCAGGATCCCTGAAGGACAAATACAAGATTATAGAGAAGAATTACTTCTAGAGTCTGTTTAAAAACAGCTCGCACAACTCTACTATAACTAATTTACACATCCCCTGCTTAACGTAACCGTCTGAAGGCACAACAAACTGACAGATGGGAGAATCGAAATGTGGTCTAGCACCAACAAGTACAACTTTATAAATGAATATTAACAGCTACGGTATCAGTGGACCGGCATCAGAGGGCGTGAACGTTTAGTTCAACTCTAAAGTCGTCAAATCTTTTATGCAGACTGAACCAACACTGCATTCGGCAACAGATTCACATTTGACTTAAAGGAAAACATGAAGTTATTAAAATATGCTACAGGACGACCAACATGATATACTTATTATAAATATATAATTAAGAGAGAGAGAGAGAGAGAGAGAGAGAGAGAGAGAGAGAAAGAGAGAGAGAGAGAGAAAGAGAGAGAAAGAAAGAGAGAAAGAGAGAGAAAGAAAGAGAGAGAGAAAGAGAGAAAGAGAGAGAAAGAAAGAGAGAAAGAGAGAGAAAGAAAGAGAAAGAAAGAAATGAGAGAGACAGAAAGAGAAAGAGAGAGAGAGAGAGAGAGAAAGAGAGAGAAAGAAAGAGAAAGAAACGAGAGAGAGACAGAAAGAGAAAGAGAGAGAGAGAGAGAGAAAGAGAGAGAGAGAGGCACAATATACATTACTTCATCATGTTTAGCTACATAAACAATTATTTGAGACGTGAATATCTAAACAGCTTCCTAATGATATTAGTGATTGAGAATATAATAATCATTATTATTATTACTAAGAAGAAGAATCTGTCTAAAACACATTTGAAACCTCTAAACACTTATCCAAAACTTTCTGAAACAATCTTCTTGTTGACGAAATGACAACAAAGTTTACCCAAATGAGTCCAGCTTTCTTTATTTGAGTCTTTATTGACTTGCACTTTAACACAAATGATGCCGGACTGAACGTTATCCTAAAAAAAAAAAATGTTCTCAATTCTCAATGTATTTTTTTTTCAGAGAGAAAAACAAGCTAGATGTCAAACAACTAATTATTTTATTTTTAAACTATTTTCTTTAGTTTTTCTGGGTTTGCTGATAGTTTAAACGTCAATACCGCAGCACCACATCAATCCTAAAAACACTGCACATAAAGAGAATTATTACCCAAAATGTGGTTAAGCTGATCCAAGTAGTGCTTCCCAGGAAAGATTGGCCTGTTGGACAACATCTCAGCCAGGATGCAACCCACTGACCAGATGTCTATGGACTTGGTGTAGCCCTGAGATTAAAGGGGCACAAAGACACAGTCATGACTACAGCACGTTTAAAGTCAATAATCAATAGGTAAACATGTATAACATTAACATAGCATGAATGAAAACAGTATTAAGTTAAGTCTTGTTGGGCCCAATAAGAATAAAGGCCTTAATTACTAGAGCTTCATTCTTCTGAACATCTGCAGGATTCAGAAAGACAAATTTAAGATTTAAAAAAATAAAATACAGAAAAAGCTCATACTGCCCAGAGTCAATATGCTCTACCAACATATAACTTTACAAAATAAAATGCACAATGGAGGTTTTAACTTATTTGTACGATAATTTGTGCAATAATTCAACTGTGCAATACTCATTAATACTGCATTTATATATTATTAATAATCTCTAGAATTCTTAATTAACTCTTATTTATAGTATTCTTGCATTTATATTTAATAACAAATAATAGATCCCACTCTTTATTTCTTATTTTTATTATTTATTCATATTCCTCTACATATATTGTGTTATATTTTGTAGCATTATGTACATCATTTACATTCTCATATACAGTATAAGAGTAACTGTAACGTCCCAATTTCCCCCCGAGAACAGTAACCACAAACAGAGATTATATTTTCAGGTGTCCTAGCAAAACAAACAAAGAAACTAAAAAAACAAACAAACATTCACTCGTTCTTTTACCCCCCCGACTGTCAACATGTTTACGGCAGGTGAGGACGCTCACCTTGGAGTTGAGCATGATCTCAGGTGCTCGGTACCAACGAGTGGCTACGTACTCTGTTAGGAACCCGGTGTGATCGTGGTCAGGATCGGCCACACGAGCCAAACCAAAATCACAGATCTGCAAAGAGATGAGAGACGAAAGACAAGACGATGAATGACGGCAACGTTAGAAGATGCCAGCTGGATCATAAAACAATCAACAGGTTGGAAAACATGTTCAGTACATGTACATACATTTGTATAAAGCAGCATAATTGTCCACTCCCATGTTGATAAGAGTATTAAATACTTGACAAATCTCCCTTTAAGGTACATTTTGAATAAAAAATTATTTGTAATTAGATATTTGAATCGATTGACAGCCCTAGCTAATATTGATCTTTATGGAGGAATCAGTTTTCAGTGTTTCACTGCCAGCATCTAGACCATCATAGGACACTAAAAACAATGAAATTTAGGCTTAAGAGGCCAAATTCTGTAACGTTTGGCATGAAAATCGTCAACCAATCTTAAATATGAAACAAATATGGAGGATCAGTGACTGAAAATAAGCCCAATGAAAAACATTTGTGTCAAGATGTTTAAATAACAGAAAGGAAAGGAAATGTAACAACGATATATAACGATATAATAAAAAAAGAATAGGAGCCCAATGTAATTTACGGCTGTCCTCGACCAAAGAAATAGTCGACTAACACCTATACGACTTTAACTAAGTTACTTTAATTGACAGATCTGTAAAACTGAGTTTCTCCACAAAGAATCACACAAAAGCACCACTTTAAATCTCGTTTACCAGAGATGTGCTCATAAGTTTCTTAGAAATAAGTCATTCAGCATGAAAAAAGCATTAAAACGACTAAAGAAATCTTAGTCGACTGAGACCAAAACGACTGATTAGTCGACTATTTGAATATGACGAGGCAGCCCGATGTCATTTCCCTTTGAGACACTACCTTGAGATCACAGGTGGTGTTGAGCAGAAGGTTGGAGGGCTTCAGGTCGCGGTGCAGGACGTTGGCAGAGTGGATGTACTTGAGCCCTCGCAGGATCTGGTAGAGGAAGTAGCAGATGTGGTCGTTGCTCAGGTGTTGAGTCTTCAGGAGCTTGTACAGGTCCGTCTCCATGAGGTCCTGGACAATGTATCTGCACGGTGCCACGTTAAAGAACTTCTACTTTAATGTTGTGGAAAAGCAATTTTAAAACTTTGTCCTGTTCATATAGGAGTCAGAGGTCGTGTTAACCAAATATTTTCTGTCATTGACTGAATTTTTTTTAACAATGATGGGAAAATCTGAAGGCCGTCCATCAGTTTGAAGGACTGGAGGAGGACTTGGAGCGAACTTGAAGGACTTGGAGACCCGAATGGTCACAGAGCGGTGCTGATGCAGCTGCGCCGCTGGTGAAGCGCCGTCTGTCCGAGGAAAAGACTACGGAAAAAAAGTATTCAGTTGCTTCTGTGTGTTGACATGAAAAGATACAGTATCAGCGCAGTGTCACGTCTCTGTTCATCTTTTCTCTACATGTCCTTATAAATGCATAATCTATAAACTTGTTCTGTATATTAATTATTAAAACAAACACACACAGCGAGTGCCGCCACCAGTGTGTGCAGCTGTGAGTCAGTCTTCAGTCCAATTCTCTAAATTTATTGAAAAAAGATAGGCCTGTGTATATATTCGCTGTATTTGAGAAAAAACTGTATTGGATTAGAATCACAGACTCTGCTTTAAATAGGCTTACCGGTATGTACTATTGTCATTAAAAAATGAAAATGAAAATGACAGGTAATAATAGATTATGCCGGAATTTTTAAAACCCTGTCCGTCAAATTGACGGACAATGAGAAAGTCTAATGCAACCACTCATATGAGTCACATTTTTATTCCCATCTGGACCACATTGTTATGTACTACAAAATAAGATCTCTATGTATCCAACATGGGCAATCAACCAACATTATGACTCTAACCGGCCTATTTGTTGGTGATATCAAACGATAATACGATAAATTCATTCCTTCATACAGCTGCTGCTGCTTACCCCTTAAGTACAACAAAGTCCACGTTGTTTTTGCTGCCCAGGCCGAGTATCCAAACTACATTTAAGTTTTACTACCACACTCAAATAAAGAGAGAAAATTAAAAACCTTGCATCTTTTAGCTCAGACGTTTATCCTCATTTTGTTGTTTCTCTGCAGGCTGGCAGAGCCACAAAGAGACATCCAAGCTGCTGGCTTGATTAGTATTTTGGGCAACCTCTCAATTCAGTGAAATCTCAAAGTAGCTAAGGTAGTTAAACGGTGGTTAAATGAGCTGATGCTCTTGTAGCTACAACGTACTGAAAACCATGTTTGGTATAACTAATAACTAGGTGACAGAAAGCTTATTTCTGTGGAAGGGGAGGTTTTACTGTTTTTTTTGTGGGGGTGAAAGCTCATCTGATCTGGAGAGCAGGAAGCAGCGAGCTAAGGAGCTGCAGGCTGTTCTTTTAGGTAAAATATTAAATGTAAAACTACACACTCTGCGTTATGAAACTGACAGTAACTACGCACCAGACCAGTTTGCTAGAGTTGCTGCTGGGCTACACTGAAGAGCGTCTATGCCAAGTATACGACGACAGGTGGCTATTATGTAATAGAATACAACAGAAAACCTCTATTCAACCACAAATGCTGGTGTGTAACTTCACACACAGAGAAGTAATATTAAATAAATATATTAGCACAAAAATCTAATCACAAACATGCTATTAACAATTCATGAAAACAAGTATTAATGCCATTAACCTGTAGTCCGCAGATTACACTGCAGACACATAACATCCATTAGAACATGTCTAACTCAAGAGAGGTGCGTGTTAAAAGGATACACGTCTTTCATCAGGTCGATGGTCGGTGTGCGGATGATGTCGTTGATGCCGATGATGTTCTCATGTTTGAAGCGCAGAAGGATTTTGATCTCTCTCAGGGTGCGTTGGCAGTACGTCTGGTGCTCGAAAGGGCTGATCTTCTTAATGGCCACACGGATCTTGTTGTCCCGGTCATAGGCAGAGCTGCATTATTCAAAATAAAACACACACACACAAAAAACAACAATTAGACACCAGTGTTGAAAAGGCTAAACACTGTTTTATCTTCCTGTTTTGTATATTCTGTACAGACTCTTCTGTGCAGCTGAAGCCATCTTACTGATAACAACAATCCTTGCTGCAGAAAATGGCATTGTTATCTCTTTCTATCTTTCTTTTTTAAGATAAAAAAGTTGAAATTCTCTGATTAAATGTGAATATGTTATGGTTTCTTTACTCCTCTATGACAATAAACGGATTATCTTTGAGTTGTGGACAAAACAAGACATTTGAGGACGTCATTTTGGGCTTTGGGAAACACTGATTGACATTTTTCACCATTTTCTGACATTTTCTAGACCAAACAACTGATCGATTAATCGAGAAAATTATCAACAGCTTAATCGACAATGAAAATAATCGTTACTTGCAGCCCAGACTGCTTAAAGCCTGAGATGCAGTAACCACAAAAAGGTACAGAAAAAGTTACTGAGCTTGATGATATTTTGGAGAGTTACTGGTCCATACAAACTCCAGTAAGCAGCTGCTCCTGTCAACATTATTACCCTCTGAAATATGTTAAATGATCCACTGACATGAAGGAACAGAAATATTAACTCATATATTGCTGTGCACATCACGTTTTATTGAGCAGCAGCAGTCAGGCGCCGAGCTCGGTGAGAAATGCTGCTTCCTTCCTGTGGTTTGCATGTGGAAAGCTTTTAATGTGAAGTAGTAACAGCAGGAAATGTTCAGGTCGGCGTCAGGGTTATAATAGTTTAGCATTCGTTTTGATTTTCTTCAGGTTAATTTTAGTTTAATTTTAATTAGTTTCAGAGTGTGTTTGTTAGTTTTAATTTAGTTTCAGTTTTTCAGAAATGTTTTTATAAATTTAGTTTTAGTTTGTTTTTGTTAGGGCCAACTATAATGTCTCAGAAGGATGTAGCTTCATATACATACATGGTTGGAAAACTGTGTAGGAATGGCGCATAATGTTTAATCTTCCCGCTACTTTAGTGAAGCAATTGCGGCATAGCGCCGTCTCCTGGAAGGTCAAGTCTGTTACATTTCTGTGGTTCAATGTCACGAGAGGTGACACAAATTCATGCCGTTTTTGGTTGTGATATATTAAACCTAAAAAAACTTTTCTATTTTATTGTAATAGTTTTTAACCAGGCAGCATCTTCTCAGATTAGTTTTTCTTAAAAGGATGTAGTTTTTATTCAGTATCAGTTTTCAGTTGACTAAAATAACCCTGGTTTGCATTAGCAGTATCTTAACAAAGCAAATCCCCCTCTGATACAGTGTGGAACAGAAAACAATGAGGCTGCTGCAGCATCTGTTAGATAAAAGCGAGAACGGGGATGTAGGAACAGAACATTTTACTCCACACAAGAGCTACTTAAGTACTGATACCTGCATATCTAGCACAATGACACACAGCTCAGTTGCTACCAAGCTGGTCCATATAACTGCAGGTCAGCTGAGAGGATGCAGTGACGCTGTATATGATCACGTCGTGCGTTAAAGAAATCAGTGATATAATAACGAATTTGTGTTAATGCGTTATTATCACGTTAAATGTGACAGCCCTAAATATAATTAGGTGTATAATTCATCACTAAATCCTCCTGAGGAATCCACTTTCAAGCAAAAAAGTTAATTTTTTAATTTTCATAAATGATATCATTTCTAGTATATAGTAAATATAGTATTTATCTACGATTTTATGACATGTCGTCAAGTTTTATCACATATTTTCTATTCTTTTGAAGCAATTCATACGTATGCTCAGACAAAGAGGCCATGAAGTATTTAAACTCAATTAATTGCAGATATTCTTTACCAATATTTAGAACTCAAAAACGCCTGTGGTGTGACAATTCCTCTTGTTCAGTGGGTATGAATGCTGGTATGAATGGCATCTTAAAATTCCAATAACATATACAGGAAATGATAAAGCATGTTTACATGTACGGGATGCCTGAGTCTGGCAGATGTCCCACTAAAGCCAGATCCAGAGAAGTTAACGCACACAGATTAGGAGGTATGAGCCTTTCACATCACGCATATTGCACAACAGAGCAGAGGTGGTTTACTCAATCCAATGAGAGTGGTGTCAACTATACTGCTACAAGAGTAAATAGAAAGGTTTTACTTATTATGCAAACAATTGTTTGATTAAAAAAACAATTTCCAACAATATCCAAACTGGAAAAAACACACATTCACTCATCTTATCAAGATAAAGGATACTACGGCACTTGAACAGACACACTGTTTATGAACAGAAAGAAAGCCAGCATGCCCTTTGGCATAAACAGATAATTGTGGTGTAAACTGGGCTACGTATGTCGGGATGATGCTCACCATTTACTAAGTTGAGTCAACAAGTATTAACATGTTCAATGATCTCTGAGGTCTTTTGGGAGTATTGGATTTTTGTTTTCTCTGCTTGCTTTTAATTGTTTTCTGTTGAGCCACTGTGCTGAAACAGCAGTTTTATAGCAGCTGGCAGGTCCAGGTGTGTGTTGATAAATGTGTTCTAATGCAAAACCCTGTTGTCCAAATGAATGATTCCAAGCAAAATGCAATAAAAACTAACAAAGGGAGTTACTGTTTTAAACGTGTAATAAAACATATGACTGATTGTCTTGAGTGTGTCGACATCCAGCAGATTAATTGTTCAATTCCGCTCTAAAATCTTGGCTGTGCCTGTGGTGAGAAACCTCCTCCGCACCGGTCCAGGTACAGACATGTCCACTGGTGAATTGCTGGCTCTTTTCACTGGTTTAATGACCGTCTCAACTTCCCCACGCTCACTTAGCCTGAGATATTCTGAATTCCCACAAACCTGCATGATGCATGCCAACTCTAGCCGTCATGTCATTGTTCTTAAAGGTCCATTATAGTCCATTATTTTAGTTTTTTTAGGTTTTTAGATCATTCTATGGCTTCACTTTGGTGTTCCTGATGTATTCAAATTCAAACATTAAAATCTTGGTCAAAGTACATATGTTTTAGCGTCAAAATGCTATTTTCCCCAAGCACTTCTAGTAACTTTTTCCTATGCTTCATATTTTGTTACACTTTGTTTAGCTCTTTTTTTTTTTTTTTTACTGTGTTAGCTGATGCATCTTGTTTTTTGCTCTATCCCCTTTGCTGCTGTACACTGCAAATTTCCCCACTGCAGGACTAATAAAGGAATATCTTATCTTATCTTATACAACCCCACTTCAAAAAAATCGGAAATAACCTTATCAGTTATTTCCAAACTTTACACTGCTAACTTTGTCTCAGCTAGTGCTAGTGTTCACATTGTTCATAACCTCATTGATTAGCTTTGATTAGCTTACTTTGGAAACCTACGTCACTGCTTTTTGACGGCTTTAAAATCAATAAAATGAGAATAAAAAGATGTCTGGGTGCTGTGACTAATACATGTATATCCTTTTTAGTTTTTTTTAGGGTTACATCAAAGTATTGCGTTCTTGATAATTAAAGAACATCGAGGTTTTAATGTAACAACAGAAATTCAGTCCACCTAATTTGCAGTCTGTCCCAAAGAATGACAATTTATATAATAGTCTGGTGTTACAAAAACTGGCCAGACATCTTGAGTGCCCAGGAACTGACACACCAAAAACCAAGTCCAAACTCACCACCTACTGCCAAGAAATGCAAATTACTGCTTCCAGCTTCCAAGATTTTCTGGATTTCTAAGTCATCTGCTGTCAAACTGTTGCAAGTTGCTGCCATTTGGAGTCATTACGAAACTTACGAAAATTGCCCAACAGAGCTGTACCTTCAGGATAACTAATTGAGAAAACCACAAGTTCATATTGAGCTCCATCATTTACATCTACAGCCAAGAGTGATTTTATGTCTGCACATTACAAACAACAGAGAGAGATGACTGAAAAACACCCACGTCGTATGACAAAATAAGAAAATGAGTTGCTATAGTGATGGGGGTGTAGGGACTGAAATGTAAACACAAGTGTGCCAGCCTTCTGCGAGGGAAATATGAGTGACCTTCCTTTCCACTTGTGTGAGAGGAATGTGTGTGTGTGTGGGAGGAAATAGCTCTCCATGTTAACTGTTCTACACCAGCAGATACACTCGTCATGCACAGAGAAGCAGGCAGCTACAAGACTTATTCATCAAAGCTCAGATGTGATCCAGGGCAGAGCCGGTTTGGCACAGACACGTCTTCAGATTGTTTTTAGAGCAGTCAATGGTACAGTATACAGTAGCCTCCACCCAGTTTTGACACAGCATAACATTTTCTCATGCATGATGTAAACTCACAAGCCTAATGTCTGCACAATACGACGTCATCTCCAAATGTATGACAAAATTAAATACATACATTTCTGCACAAGATAAAATGCATGCCTAATTTAGCTTGCATACACGCGATTGTGCACCAGGTATTTTAACTGCTTTAATTAAATAACTAGTAGGGGTGGGGGAAAAACACATCGTATCACCTATGTATCGCAATTCTTTTTTTTTTTTTACGATTTTGAATTTGACTTTTTAATGCCAGAATTGAAGAGTGTGACGTCAAATCCATTCCGTATCTGTCAAAAACTAAAACAAACAGCAGTCGGCAGCAGCGAGCCGAAACGAGAAAGTAGAAAAAGGCGTCGGGTTTTACTATTTTATAAATTACACTAATAATCCTATAATCTTAAATAATGGACAGGTTTTTTTTATTATTATTATTATTATTATTTTCTTTTCTTACTATTTTATAGATTAAACTAATAATCCTATTATCCTAAATAATGGACAAGTTTATTTATTTTTTTACTATTTTATAAATTAAACTAATAATCCTATAATCCTAAATAATGGACAGATTAATGGATAATGATTTAATCACTAACCCACTTATCTAAAAAAATCCCACTTAAAACACTTTTTTTTTAAAAAATGGTCTAAACGTGCTGCCTCCTGTCTTCTCTAAATGTTTATGCTCAAGTGCTTGCATTGCAAAAAGGAAATCAGAGGCTCTGTTAAGTGCAGAGAGAAGTGAGGACAATATGAGTTCACTCTGCATTTCACCATGTTTACTGAGGCAAGCCCTTTAGTTCCTTGTAAGTTTGTCCAGGCGTGTACCAGAAGGAACTTTTGAGGAAGTACAAAGTACACCGAGCCGAGTGTGTAGTATTAATATGCTCGCCTCAGGGTACTAGGAGAGTCTTGACCTGCTCAGCCTTATCACTGAAGGGTGGACTTTCATTTCTGAGAATGGCGCAGTCAGGCTCTCAGGCCTTTTGATTTTTACTGATGAGAGTTTATCCGGCAGGGAGGAGACCACGTCGTGTAGATCCAACTTTTCATAGATGTTCACATTATGTGTATCAATTTTGTCATATGGATTTTCTATGTTGTAATTTCGTTATGCAATATCTATTGCGACTTGACCACACCTTGCTCAATAAGGGGCGGAGCCGGATACAGGAAGTCGGCTCCGGTCTCTGGCTCGCTTGAGCGGAGCGGAGTTGTAGTTTCGTAGCATTTATTCACCAACAAATAAACGGTACACACACTGCTACACCTACGTTCACAGCTATAACGCCACCAACAACCTCACACTCACCACCAACACACACACGGTCTGTTGGAAACTCGCGAAAGTTACGCAGACTACGTGTGCGGCGGCGAGCACGAAGCCTCCGGCAATGCTAGAGCTGCTAACGTAGCACAAATACACACACTGTTTGTTGGTCACTCGCTAAAGTTATGCTGGGCAGACACACAGCTGACAACCTGCTAAACTAAACAAAATGTGCGGTGGAGACTTTTACTGGGAAAGTGGCTGCATGTCCGCGACACTACACGCAGCATCGTAGCTGCTAAGTTAACGCTCCCGGACGATGAACTGGGGACTCCTATCAACGAATATCTGTTGTGCTCCTGCAGCTGGTATGACGCACAAATCTTGTCGGTTAACAGTTAAGAACATTTTTCAAAATGAGCATCCCTAATTGCGATCAACTATTTGAATCGATTGACAGCCCTAATGATGTCAAATAAAATCTGAGAAAAGTCTGTAAAGTCTGAAATTGTGACGGACATTTTTCACTATTTTCTGACATCTTATCGACCAAACAATTAATTGATGAATCAAAAAAATAACTGGAAAATCAACCGATGATAAAAAAAATAAATAATCATTGCTTGCAGTCCAAGCTGATGGCTAGATCAAAATTTTCAGGAAAGGTTGAAACTGATTGATCAAAAGCAACACTTGTTGTTTTCTTCTGACCCCCTTGGTTTTGGGTAAATGTAGCTCTAAGAGCTTTTATTCATATCTTTGTTAATATATACAGGTATGTCATTAAATGTGGACAGAGTGCCAGATTTTCTTGTAATGTATCCCCTGTGCTTATCTCAATAAAGATGCTCTGGTGACAATAAGGCTCAGGCTCTTGTATGCAACAGTGAAGAGAATCTGCTCTGAGCTGCCTTTCCTGTTTCCTCTGCTTCTGTATTGTTTTCTGAGCATGCTCAGTGGCCAGGAAGGAGCACAGAGAGGGGAGGGGAGGACGGTACGGGGGGCTCTGTTTCCATGGAGACGGGAATACAAGGCTTTACACTGCAGCCGATGTGTTATGCAATAGGGCTGTTACCATGACGATGTTCAAGGGGTTGGGTTGAAGGAAGAAGGGGAAAAGCTCACAATGCTTAAGGGCGACGCGTACCGAGAAAGTGCAGATATGAACGTCCATGCACAAACAAGACAGACCGAGACCGACGATTTGCAAAGGCTTTAAAAGGCAACGTGAGCTGAAGCGTCAGGCGACACTCACAGGCTGACGGTGCATTGTGCTATTTACAGTACAGATCTACATTTACTAGTGTGACACCAAGTCAGAGTGGGTTATCAATCGCATCGGTGAATATTCAATGAGCTACAACGACTACAATTACATGCAAAATAATATCCACTATTATTCAGAATTTAATACGGGTCATGTAAACAGCCTATTCTGTTTGGATATTCTGAATTAGACCTCATTCCGAATGGAGGATTTTACGACTTAGGGGCAAATATGCTGCGTCTGGGAGGTGGCGCTTCTGTTGCACTTAAATTTATTCTGTAAACTGATGTACTGTTTTTAATTTCTTACTCTAGATTTGATTTGTGTACCTGTATTCTGAATTTTCCATGTTACATTTTTGTTTCTGCACAGAAATCAATGAAGTTTAATCTTTTTCTGAGAACTGATATCATCATTTTCTGTCTCTGAGAGGTTTCAGTAGTAAAGCCTCCGGCTCCAACGACTATCGCCCACAAGAGTTCACACAATATTGCCTTCTTAGCTGTGTGTAGAAACAGAATAAATAGTATGGGGGTCTTTGGCCAAGTAAAATCACAATTTGAGGACACACAAAAAAATTTATTCTGTTCTGCATATTTATTGTAATGGTTTATCCATGAACTATTAGAGATTTGGCTGCATCTTCTTTTTTTCTTATCAAAATGCACTTCCTCTTTCCGTGTACTAACCACAAGTTTTAAGCAAGGTGACTGTGAGGTGTTGAAGTTTCCAAGAACTTTTCACTAACCGATAAACTAGCTCTATGATGGACAGGAAACCTGGTATGTTTCCCTGCCTTCTGCAAAATGCATGCTTTGATAGGCTCCAGCATCATCCCGTTAAATACAATGGATCATACAAGAAAATACTGGCTCACATACATTCAAATGAGAATGCAAATGCTGCCTTTATCAGGGAAACTTGTTTTGTGTTTTCGTTTTCTGCCTTAAGAAAAATACACAAATCCTGGAATAATGAACATTACTCTTCTACTACATGTAACACTGACAGGTTTTATAAGGGATCACCAGCAGATCTCATCATAGCAAAGCAAAAATATTCAACACATGCCTCTAATCATTCTCAGACTGTGAGGAAACTTGTGAGGAAGTGACTTTGAGGAAGCCACTTTTCCCTCCTTGCACTTTGCACACAATAACCACTGAGCATTGATATCCATCTATATAGATCCTCCTCACTGTGGTATGTGTAGTACTTCATCACAGGCTTTACATTAAGGTCTCCTGCAGTGTTTTATAGCCAAGGTGGGCCACCTCCCCTAAAAACAAACACCACCACTGCGAACATCATAAAATGTTTTATATACCTTTTATGAAATAAAACATTAACCACACGAGACAAATATGTATGTGGACGTTACACCTCAAGGATTCACCCAGTGCATGTTGGTGACTAAAGACCCAGACACACCAAGCTGACATCAAAGAACTAGCGCCGATGAAGGCCGACTGTTGCGTTGCATTTGTTCTGGCCGACAAGTTGCATTTGAACACACCGCAAACACTACAGCTGATGGCCAGGTAGCACGTACGTTCTGTTTCTACGTGAGATGAAATAACTCTCCACACCAGTAAAAGCGGTGGTCTGTATTCGTCATTCAAAAAGGGAAACAGGAAGACTGAGGACTGCGGATATACAAGCCGTTATATGTACATGAAACAAAGCGGCGTTTGCCGACCATTGTCACACCACTCTCAGTCACCACTCAGCTTCATTCCAGATGGCCATGTCAGATGAGATGAAGATGAAAAATGAAAAGAGCCTTCTGTGTGTGCCCTCTTGACTTTACTTGTTGGCTTGCTTTCCTCACTTCCTTTTTTCTTCTCGTGCTCTGATTCGTTTAAGTTGAACAGCCAATCAGAGTGATTTCTCTCACCGACTGGTTCCGCCGCAGATTCAACATGCTGAATCGGCCGAAAAACCTCCAACACGGGCAGACTAGTGCCAACGGTGCGGGACACACCTCAAAAACTAAGCCAACAGACGCTCATCAATGGCCGACCATCAGCTTGGTGTGTCAGGACCTTAACACTGAATGTCAACAGAAACTTTTTTTGTTTACAAGAAAACTCCACAGGGCACCTTTAATATACTATATAATATAATATAATATAATATAATATAATATAATATAATATAATATAATATAATATAATATAATATAATATAATACACAAACAAAACTTCATCACGACATAAGATGCATCAGGATTCAGTTTGCTTACCGCCTTGGCTTAACAATTTTCTGGAGTAAACCCTGCCACAATATTTATGTTACTAATACTAATACATTTACTACAAGAATAATACTAAATGGTAGTGTTGCTAGTTAGTAAAATTTACTTTTTGCAATAGTTAGATATTAACCATATTAAGGCACTTACAGATACGTGGTTAAGTAACTACAAAACATTTGTTGATAATAAAATCACTCACACATCGCAGCAAAATGTGAATCAAAACTAATTTTGTTGTTGTAAATTGCCTTTTTCCTCATTCCTATACTGACTGCTTTATTAACCCTGTTTACCAAATGAGCAGTTATTATGTGCTGTATTGTTTTCAGTCAGTATGATTGAAGCTGGAGCCATTTCACTATTCTAATTTCTACAAATAGCCTCTAGATTACACAACAGACTTAACAGAGACTGCATTAAAAACATCAGACTAAATACAGATGACTTCCATCATCAAATAAATGAACGTGTTCACCTTAACTGTAGGTTTGAATCCCTTATCACAGCAACTAGCGTGTCCTCAGATTAAATATATGTAGTTCATTTACCTCAAAATCCCAAAGCAAACTTGGCTACACACCCAGCTGAATTACATTACAGACAAACACTGTAAATACTGTACTGTCTAATCTGAAGTACAGCAGCCCTCCTACAGAAAGAGCTGTATAAACTTCCAGGTGTTGCCGACCAAACACTCGGACCTTTGTATCTCTGTTTGAGCTCGTTATCTGCCAGGTCAGTAGATTCAACCACCAGTCGAGTCTCTACATTCAACCAGATTCAGATGTTGTTATTCTGCATACATACAAAAACTCAGCCAATTTAATGAAGCACTCTTTTTGTATTCCTGAATGAGGAAAACCAATTAATACAAGAGCTAATAGGAAAGCATTTCAGTAGTATTGTGCAAATAACAATTAGCAATTTTACTAAAGCAAGAATTAATTTGACTACAGAAAGAATTTGTCGCCTCCACCTACATTCAGCTTCCTTCTTCCAACATCACAACCAAAAATTCAAGTTTTAGTCATAGTGTATACTGTACAGCTAAAACAATAAGTCAGTCAACAGAAAACAAATCAACAGTTGTTCTGATAATCATTTAAGTCATTTTTTTAAGCAAAAACACCAAACATTGACTTGTTCCAGCTTCTCAATTGTGAGAATTTGCTACTTTTCTTTGTCGTGTGCATGGCTACTATTAACCATTATTTTCATTGTTTTTTTTTCTTAAAAAATTACTCAAACCGATTAATCCATTATCAAAATAATTGGCAATTAATTTAATAGTTGACAACCAATCGATAAATCGATTAATCGTTGCAGCTCTCGTCTTATGTGATGGTAACCTGAATATCTTCTGGTTTTAGACAAGACAAGACATTTAAAGACGTCATTTTGGGTTTTAGAACATTTTAAATAGGCATTTTAAAGACCAGTCAATTAATACAGAAATGAATCTGAAGAGTAAATTGATTAATCATTTGTTGCAACACTACATGAGTTGTTTAAAAATTGCAAATATTCTCTGATTCTAGCTGCTTTTCTGTTTTTTTAATATTAGTTTAAATTAAGTATTTTTGTTTTTCACAATTTTGACATTTAAGCGACTAATCCATTAATAAGGAAATAATGAATCGACAGATCAATCAATAACAACAAAACTTTTTAGTTTGCAGCCTTAATACCCTCAACGATCCAAAGAAGATTGCTACAGCTACTCATCTATATGCACTTCCTCTACAACCTGCAGGAGAATCAACCACATCTCTTTGCAGATTCTCCATTAACAACCTGTCTATTAAACCACACTGTTGATTTGTAACTTATGCTGGTATGATACAAAATGCAAAACTACTTGCATTACATGCAAATATGTGGCTTGTCACGTCTGAGCCTCAACATTGCACAACTGTCGAGAAAGTAAATTCAACATGTTGTTTTGTGCCTACAGTAGCACCACTTCCCTTAAAAGATGAGTCAAAATTAGATGTTGTGTGTGCTGATTTCAATGGAACTCCAAAAAATAGAAACTAAGAGATCACATCAATGCTGTCTGACCACTTCTGCAAATTTAACTTTGCATGGAATCACGTCATTGGTTCTTTTTTCCCTCACAGGCCACAACACAGTCACATCTCATACTGCAACTCAAACAAAGCAAGTTCGTGCTCATTTGAATCAGTCGATTTCCTGAGAAATATGTGGATGCAACAGCAGTGCAGTTATAAAATGCATCTGCCAGGCCCTGATGATGAACATCGACATCAAGTTCAATGCAACAAGCTGCAGTGTGCGTGAACGTTTCACGCGTTTGTTGAACCAGAAGTCATCGTGCTCGTCTTGGCAGGCGTAATCACCCAAATTACACAAATTACATCTCCTTCTGAATTGCACAACAGGATCTCAGAGTGTCAAGGCTCTCATTCTCTCCCGCCCTCTCCCATTGGCTGTGGAGTGGTGGTACTGATGTCAGAGGCAGAGGGGTTGCCATGGAGACGGGCGCCACGGTGGCATTTCAAGGAGGACGGGCTCATGGCAGAATGAAGCAGAGCATCAGCAACGGGTGAGAATCAGGCGGGTCAAGGAGTTGAGATCAAGACTAGAAAAGATATTTAATATAGATATGATTGAAATGTGTTAACTATATATGAAATGTGGCGGACAATACCAATATTTATTTTGATAAATGGCACCTTGGTGCAAAGAGGTACACTGTATTACTCGATGACTAGTTTTATCTTAAAACAATCAAATTAAATCCAAATAAAATGTCCTGGTGAGCTTTGTCTGGACTCTAAATGCACTTATTACCAGACTACATGTAAACTTATTGCATATCAGGGGCGTAAATCACAAGTTTCATCACGATACGATATTATATCAGTTCTTTGGACAATGATACGATATTTGCTGATATGGTTGGGGACTCGAGTTCGGCATTTTAGCTGTCACCATCTTGGATTTTTGCAACCAGAAGTGACACGAGAGGGTGGAGCTAAGCACAACCGAACGCTGAATAAGACATTTTTAGGCGACCAAAATATTGAAATGAACTTCCATGTAGTGAAAACACACTGTGAAAGAGTTAAAGTTCTAAGACGAAAACACGGATAACTCCCAGACTGGACAGCGCTGCGGTAGCGACCTGTCAATCACAAGGTAGTCCCGCCCTAAAGCATCCCCTGCTTTATAATCTATTTAACTCTAAATGGGACCATAATTTACTAAATGAACATCATGTTGTATTGAAGAAGACTTGAAGCTAACGATTGAGACCATAAACTCATGTTAACAATGTTTACTGAGGTAATAAATCAAGTGAGAAATAGGCTCATTTTCTCATAGACTTGTATACAATCAGACTTCTTTTTGCAACCAGAGGAGTCGCCCCCTGCTGGCTGTTTGAAAGAATGCAAGTTTAAGGCACTTCCGCATTGGCTTCACTTCTTAGACCCTGGAGTTGCCCACTGGGATGCACTGATCCCATGCGTTGGATCATATCTGCAACGTTACAGACCTTAAAAGGCAGATCAGGTATTGGCTGTTACAGTTTCTTTCTCAATTTAATTGTAAAATTCAATATTTCCTTTATCGGTCACATTCACTCCACGCAACGCGGTATGCACATTTTAAATTTGGGGGAAAAGAGAGCAAGATCGATAAGATAGGGTAAGATATCAGAATTGATTGTAGGGATGCACTGATCCAGCTTTCTCTCTCCCAATACCAACAGATGCTATGACATCCCATTGTTTTGTTTCTTCCAATTTGCCACGAACATGACCAACTGCCACCACTTACTGTAGATATCAAACTTTTTATCAACAGGAGCCACTCGAGCAGCATCCATTCCCCCATGATCTAACTGCTCATGTGGGCGTGTTAAAGAGGCAGCGCTCTGAATATCATCACAGAGGGTGATACAGTATCTTGCGATTGTGTAAGCCCGACGGCGTACACTAACTGAAGCTTGTGTTAAGAGGCTCCGTGCAGCCCTCAGCCACTGGAAAGCCCTGACATGCAACAGCCTCGCAGTCAACAAGAGGCTATTGAAAACAAAAATAGGCCTACTCTGAAAATGACACAGACATGCCTCACAGTCGACCGCCCTCTTACCATACAGTCAAACACAACCAGATTTTGTAATACAGCATATCCTGACACAAACTCAAAGCTTTGTAGAATAACATCCTGATTACCAGACCTTGTTTGTACAACTTGTATTAACTGAAGACTCACAGACTTTTAATCCTCTATCTCATCTTGTTTTATTAAGACTTTCTAAGGGTGTAAGAAAATATTGATACACGAGTGTCGCGATATTATGTTGTGCGATACTGTATTAATTCTCCAAAACACTGTATCAATGTTTAATTAACCTCTTTCTGAAGTTGTTGCAGGCTCAGTTTTAAAGCTAGAGTGAAGATACTGGCATCATATGAAACTAGAAAACCTAAGGAATCTCTTGGTAACCATGTCATATTAGCTTGTCGGGAAGAAGGCTAAATAATGCTCCACAGTTACGCTAAATTTTGGCGATTTACACCGGGATCCCTTGACCACTGACCTCAAGATATGTGAAGAAACATTTCCACATGTCACAGTTTTTGCATGCAGTATAAATGTGTTATTTTTGCCTATTCTAAAATGGTTTATTTCCTATTTCCTAATTTATTTCCTATTTCTTGCCAATACACAGCCCTAAGATTTAAAAGAAATCAGTACAACATGTTACAACTACAACTCTGATTAAATTCTAACAGGGTACCTACAGCTAATAACACTAACAAAATATTTGTTTTATCTTGTTTAAAATGCTCAAATTATACTTTCTAGTACACTAGTCAATACCTATTTTGCTTGGAGTATGGATGCTTCAGCTTCTCAGAAACACTTAATGCTCCAGTGTGTAGGATCTGGCATTATCTAGTGCTGAGGTGAGGAGACCAACAACCAACAACCAACTGAAGCCTCTTCGGTGTGCCAAGCATGCTGGAGAGCTACGGTGGCCGATGCAAAAACGCAAATTACCCTCTTTCAAGCCCTTTGGAGCAGAGCCAGTGTGTAGAGTGTGTGTGTGTGTGTATGTGGGAAGTGAGTGGTGAAGCAAGAGAGAGTGAGCGGCGGCAATGGGAGCGAGTAATGTTATCGACTCCGGCCCAAGCAGGAAAAGTTAACAGAGTTTTGTTTATCCATTCTGGGCTACTGTAGAAACATGGCTGACTCGATGAAGACAACCCACTCCCTATGTAGATCTAAACGGCTCATTCTAAGCTAACGAAAACATGCTTCTTATTATCATCAGGTGATTATACACTAAATACAACATACTTAGAAATATCATATTCCATTTCTGCCAATAAATCCCCTAATTGTTACAAACTGGTCCTTTAAAAAGTGATTGCTGTTAGATCACATTTAGAAAGAAGAGAAAACAGTTTTAAAATATATCAGAACCATTACATATATTACCATCATCATGTAGCTCTTGTATCAGATATGAGACACCGATGAAGGGTTGTCCATCCCAGGTCTCTACTGTACGGGTCAGACATTTCCATAACAGCCACATCTTTCCAGTAATAAAACCCATGAGCAGCTATAAATCCTCAGCCACCAAGTTTGCTTCTTCGACACAACGTTATACTCGCTGTCCTTGCATGGTGGTTTTTTTTAGGATCACACATTGAAAACAATAAAAGCAGCAGACAGCGGGACATGGAGACAGCGAACAAAGCTGTTGACATGGCAACCGTAAACAGCATCTCAGCTTTAGAAAGTTGTGGAGGTTTTTTTTGTATTATTTTGCAGGGCTACTTTTTCACATGTCTGGGTGTAAAACTTTAATATAAAGTGTCTTTTACATATAAGCATAATGTATACACTTTATCTAGCTTTAGTTTTATTGTTGGAAAGTATTTAGCTAAAATACTCTGTATGGCTTTGTCAAAACTGTCTCCTAACAGGAAGATGGATCAACCAATCAGCCTGTTTGTGATCGACAGGGCTGCAGGACACATTGTTGATATGTGGGAGGTGTGCCTGTTTGCACCTCATCTGAGACCTACAGTAATACAAATGTAGTTATACAATAACCTCTCTGTATAGAGCTGTAGAGATGTTTTATAATCACATCTCTGCAGAAGCATGATTACCAAAGCTCTTGTTAACTATACATTTAAATTTTTATATCATGTTTAAGCTGTATGTATGCATTTGCAATCTTTTCAAATCTTCTTCAAAACCTCCATGTGTGAAATGTGCTTAGGTATACAATGTATATAATAAAATTAGGGATGTCAAAGTTAACATGATAACGCAAATTTGTTTTAACGCCACTAATTTTCTTTCTTTAACAGAACTTGTGAATTTTAGCTTGTAGCGGGCTCAGTTTTACAGCTAGAGTGACGATACTGGCATCATATGAGACTAGAAAACCGAAACTGGAGGAGGCTTAATAACGCTCCAAAGTTATGCAAAAACTTTGGCAAGGAAAAACTGGGATGGCTATTTTCAAAGGGGTCCCTGCAGCCGTTGTTCCCTGTTCAGCTTGAGATTGCCATGTTATGATTTGACCATATTTTTTTATGCTAAATGCAGTACCTGTTAGTGTTTCTTAATTGCAAATTAATCGCACATTTTTTTACCTTTTCAAAATGTACTTTAAAGGGAGATTTGTCTAGTAATTAATACTCTTATCAACATAGGAGTGGACAAATATGCTTGCTTCCCTCACAGGTACTGCATTTAGCATCCAAAATATGCTCAAATCATAACATGGCAAACTGCAGCCCAACAGGCAACAACAGCTGTCAGTGTGTCAGTGTGCTGACTTGACTATGACTTGTCCCAAACTTCATGTGATTATTATAAAGTGGGCATGTCTGTAAAGGGGAGACTCGTGGGTACCCAGAGAACCCATTTTCATTCACATATCTGGAGGTCAGAGGTCAAGGGACCCCTTTGAAAATGGCCATGACAGATTTTTCTCGCCAAAATGTAGCACAAGTTTGGAGCATTACTTAACCTTCTTCGTGACAAGCTAGTATGACATGGTTGGTACCAATGGATTCCTTAGATTTTCTAGTTTCATATTATGCCACTCTAGCTTTAAAACTGAGCCAGCTACAGCTTAAATAACACAAGATGCATTAAAGAAATTAGTAGCGTTAAAACAACTTTGCCAGCCCTAAAATATATACATCCATTTGCATAAAGCAAGCATTTTTTTGTCCATGTTGATAAGAATATTAAATGCTTAGCAAATCTCGCTTTAAGGTACATTCCATCTTTTCTGACTTTTCTTTCTAATACTTGTTGAATGCAGGCCAGAGGGGAGCCGTTTACAAGATGCTAACACCAGTGTATAGTGGTGCACTGCCACCACAAAAAGCCAGATAAAGAACAACTTCCTGATTCAAAAATAGTTCAGATGCAAACTGAGGGATGTCTACGAAGAACACGCTGCACCAATTTCTCTGGCTGCTGCACATCAAAGCAACATGACCAACTGACTCAAAACTACAGGTCTCAAAGAAGAGCGCAGCAAGACAGCAAGTGCACTGAGGCCGAGGCTGACACATCACCCACTCCAACGCCAAAAATATAGAATCAACACCAAAGTAAAGAACTGGGCTTTTACATGAACATGAGTGAAGAATACTGGACTGTTTATACAGCTCTTGCTGTGGGTATAAAAAGATGTTGATACAGTAAATTCAGGGCTTTAAGAGGAATTGAAATCATTGCAAAGATGGGGAAAATGCTCTCAAAAAAGCACCTAAAAGAATCTGAATTTCTCCTGGAGAAACTCAGAAAACCAGTCACAATGCTGTCTCGAATTACATAGTCAAACAGCAGTGTATGTTGTTGCATATTTAGTCTCACACTTACAAGCGAGAAAGGCTTGTAAAAGAAACAAAAAGGTCACATTTAATGGACGCAATGTTCTTGTAACTTGTCAGTTTGCCATATTAGAGATTTTGGCATCATTGGGAGTTAAAACAAATACAGTTCCTGTTCTTGTAATCTTAGTAAAGCATGATGTTCCTGTCTGTGCTTGTTGCTCTGATTTATGATAATAATATGAGATATCTGAATACGACTGTCTCCTCTATACTTTTGGAAGATAAGCAAGACTTGTAATTTAATGCACACATACTGTATAAGCTGAAGTTTTTTGATGACCTGAAAGATGCTGTCCAAACTTGCCCACATAAATCAAACAAATGCATTAAAACTGAGTGGTAAATTCCAATCTCACCCATCAAATCATCAGTGATCATGTGTTTTCCTCCAAACAGCATCACCTAACCATCACTTGGTCAACAGTCAGATGAGAAGATCAACATCAAAAAGATATCTGATCTTGAAGCAAACTGTCACAGGGCAGATCAAAATATTAACTTTAAATGAGGGGGGATTCCTCTTATGCAATTCACAATACTGGAATTACTTGTAATAACCAGAAGAAGAGAGTGGGTGAACAGATACTGAAAAGAGCTCCACTGACAGAAACTGAAACTAAACTATGAGAAAGTTAAAGGAATAAAACGTCACAGTTTGACTGACAGATGATCTCTTAGAGGCTAAGTGCAGACACACACAGCGATGGAAACCCCACAAGTCACCACTTGTAAAATTAATTGTTGGCTAAGAGGAAGACGTGCCAAGTTTTACTTATGACAAAAACAGGTCTGCTGTCTTTGTGTGAGCTGAGTTTTGGGCAGGGCATTGCAGACACTGAAAATATCTTGACCTCATTTGGCTCATATTAGGATGTTTAGTACAAACTTTAACAGTTTATTCTGGATTTGTCCCCTAAGATCAAGCTTTACGGGAGGTCAGTCTGACCCCTCCCCTCCCCACCGCCCCACAAGAATGGTTTAGATTCAAGTAACTGTGACCAAACTTCCTCTATGACTAGTAGGGCTGTGTATTGGCAAGAATCTGGCGATATGATGCGTATCATAATACGGGGGTAATTATTCAATATATTGCGATTAGGGATATCAATAATTAACCGTTTAACCGTTAACCGACATTAAGCATTTTAACCGATTAACGCTATCGCTTAAAACGGTTAAAAGAAATGTTAATTAATTCAAAAGCTGAGCGGCTCGTCTCTTTAAGGAGATAAGCTGGTCCACCTTAACAGTCCACTTTAAGAGACGGAGCCGGAGTTGCAGGATACAGGAAGTTGGCTCCGGTCTCTCCATGGATGTATTACAACTACAGCTCGCTTGAGCGGAGCGGAGGAGTTGTAGTTTCGTAGCATTTATTCACTGACAAATAAACTGTACACACACTGCTACACCTACATTGACAGCTATAACGCCACCAACAACCTCACATTCACCGCCCACACACACACACACACACACACACACGGTCTGTTGGAAACTCGCTAAAGTTACGCAGACTACGTGTGCTGCGGCGAGCACGAAACCGACGGCAATGCTAGAGCTGCTAACGTAGCACAAATACACACACTGTTTGTTGGTCACTCGCTAAAGTTATGCCGGGCAGATACACAGCTGACAACCCGCTAAACTAAACTAAATGTGCGGTGGAGACTTTACTGGGAAAGTGGCTACATGTCCGCTACACTACACGCAGCATCGCAGCTGCTAAGTTAACGCTCCCGGACGGTGAACTGGAGACTCCCGTCAACGAATATCTGTTGTGCTCCTGCAGCGAGGCACAAATCTTGTCGGTTAACGGTTAATAATCGGTTAACAAGGGTCGGTTATCGGTTAAGAACATTTTTCAAAATAAGCATCCCTAATTGCGATACTCTAAGCAAGGTGATATATTGTGATTTTTAAAATCTAATTTCAGGAAAACACACCAGAAATACACCATTTAAGAATAGGCAAAAATAAGACATTTATACTGCATGCAAAAAAACTGCATGTTTTTTTCCCAAACTGCATGTGATGATCATAAAGTGGGCATGTCTGTAAAGGGAAGACTCGTGGGTACCCATAGAACCCATTTTCAATCACATATCTTGAGGTCAAGGGACCCCTTTGAAAAAAAAGTTTTTCCTCGCCAACATTAAGCATAACAGCGGCCGGGCTCGCCAGCAGGCCGTCGGATCAGTTATGTCCTCACTCACAATCACTCTACAGACTTCAATGATTATTCAAAAGTCTTATTGTCTCTTTTAATGCTATGGCAAACTCACACTCTTTACAACTCAACATCCTTCCAACACTGGGGCTTTAACAGTGATCTGTAGAGTTGGGCGACATTTTTATATGGTTTTGGTGACATATGTTGTCATCTTGCCCGGGCCTAGTGAACTGTATTGCATCATTTCTGCTTGCCTTGATCTAACCAGTGATCTCTTGATAAGGGGATCATACCAGTAACAAGCGTGCATGTGTGCTTTTGGTGGTTTCTTTGCAGATAGAAAGATGCTCAACAACCTGCTGTGCCTCTACACTGTAGGCAGTGCTATGTGTCAAGTCAGTGTTCTCAGAAAACCCAGCTCCTCTCACCACAGAGGAGAGGAAAAAAAGAACTGCTGTTGTTTGACACAAGGACAATATATTATGTAATACAGTACAGTGTGCTCATTTAAGGTCAACTACGGTACCAAAAGACAAAATTTAGTGTTTCTGAAAGAGGAGAGAAGGATCTGACTTCATACAATCTGGAGCTAATTATCAGAATGAATATTACAAATGCACACAGTTACGATAACACTCGTGCAGTAGAATGGGGTAAAATCTATAAACCACATATAAAACTGCGCATGAATTTAGTTTTGATGTGTTTATCTTCCACTACATGTCTGATAGCGTATCATTTAGATAGGAAATACTGCTTCCACAGTTGGTCTCGCCTATAAATTCCTTCACAATAAGAAACCAGCCATCAGCATCAGCTACTGGAACAAATGTACAAGTTAAACACAGTGTACAGATACCATGAATGAGAACACATGGACATTTTATGATGATATAGTGAAGGAAATATAAATAAATTCTGCACTGACTACAACTGAAAACTTATATGTATTCAATGAAGTATTAAAAGGGCTAGTTTGGGAGAGAGAAACCACCACAAAGTCAATTAAAACCACTGTAAATTTACACATAATGTACAGCTACCATGGGTGAGAACATTTTATGATGAAATAGTGAAGTAAAAATAAGATGTAGTATCAAATTAGTATAAATTCAGTACTGATTTCAACTGAAAACCTATATATTCAATTGTGAAGTATTAAAAGGGTGAACAATGTAAACAAAATGTACAGCTACCATGGGTCAGAACATTTTAAGATGATATAGTGAAGCAAAAAT
>CAKAOI010005573.1:869-25028 GCA_916701655.1 Sebastiscus albofasciatus | reverse complement strand
ATCTATAGCAAATATAGCAAAAAGAATATGCAACATTTTTCATTTAAGCATTCTTATGTAACTTCTGTATGTAAGCATTCTTGTGATGGTCAGAAATGCTGCATAGAGCAGGAACAAATCCATTGATAATGTTTATAAAGTCTTTTTTTCTGCAATTATAGGCACTTATTTGTGACCGTGCACTATGTGAATACAGCTTAGTGACTCGTGTTCTTGCTTGTGTGCATGTTAGATTGTGTGTTTGTTCATGCATTTGTGTGTGTGTGTGTGTGTGTGTGTGTGTGTGTGTGTGTCTTCTTATCTAAATGATCACCTCTGACTCCTGCAGCAGCTAACGGGTACATTGGCCCTGGCTGTGTTCACAGCAACTCTGAGCTCCCTGCAGTATGGTTACAGTCTTGGAGTCATCAACGCACCCCAGAAGGTAGGCTGTACTTTAACCTTACCTTACTGGACCATCTAATTACCTCAGCATACTGATATTTGCATGCAAATCAGCCAGTTTGGATACTCCACCCTATGGCCACTTGCCCCATAAGACAAAGTGTAAGTTCTCTGTTTACACTTTTCTGCAGTGCAGGAGATAATGTAGAGATCAAGGGACAGACTTATCTTTTCTCAGTGTCTAGAGAAACAACTTTTTCACCAAACTTTTCCCAAAGTTTTCTTGCGTGGCCAACTGAGAATTGTTTCATGTGAAACTTTGAAATTCTCTGGCCTGTAATGAGTAGGACTTTGTGTCTCTCCACCAAACACACATCTTGTGGAGCAGCAGACAAGTCAGGATGTGTCTCTGTTGGCACAACTTCATTCCCTGCCGAAAGAGTTTGCTCACCATGAGGACATCCTCCAGTACAGTTGTGTTCAGGTGGCATTGTACTCTTTCGCTGCCCCTGCAGACCCTTTCTATACCGTCCTGCATTTGTGCTGAAGTTTGCCTTTATTGGCCCCACGGTGGATTACATCTCCGACTGAAGCTCTGGCAGACAGGAGACAGGCTTCCCTCTCTGTTGACAGCCATCTATGACAGCATAGCATCGGCCAATTAAAGCCTAGACCTTGTGTGGACATTGTTCAGGACAGGGAGCATACAGCAGATCCAAATGGGGCATTCAAAGCACAGGACCCAGCAATGGGTCAGGATGTCACGAAGCCTCCTCAGACATCCATTGTGTAGTGTCTCTTCATATCAGCTTTCAACATTTTATCTTTATCTGTTTTATAGATAGACCTTTGTTTTTAGGCTGTAATGCTCAGACTTCCTCCCTGGACTTTCCCCAATCTTGCCTCGTCTGTCTCCTGCTGTCCTTGCTGATGAAGCTGCCTAAACAAATGAATTTCTCCACGAATGTATTTATTAAAACAGGTGCTGAGGGTGTTGTATTAATGCACACCACCTGTGTTTTGGAGGTGTTAACCTTGAGACCTGTTTGCTTGGCAAATATGTCAAGATATGTCAAGGGCAAATGGTCATAGGCTAAACAAGGTCCCTCCTGATTGGTGAAGCATGTGCATGTAAATGTCAGTGGGCTAAGGCAACTTGATGATTGGTTAAGGGGAGACACCCCAGGTGAATAGGCCATTAGGAGCACCGGAAGACACAGAGGCACATGAGTTTTTTTCAGATTACCTGTCTCATGCACTACTTTCAGGATATAGTGACTGTTTTATAATTTAATCATATTTGCTCCAATTCTACCTACTGCTGCTTTAGATATGCAAATGTGGCATTATCTAATGCTAACTCTTGGTGAATTTAGGAGAAATCAACAGATGAAAAAGAAGAAGTGTAGTAAAATAAAGATCTAAATATTTATTTTAGAAGTCTGAAAGAAGACATGTTATGGAAGCAAAATAGCCCAAAATCTCAAATTTGATTAGTGCATGAAATATGATGTTTTTGCGTGGGGTGTCTCGCCTTAAGCCAAATAGAGGTTGTGTAGGATTGACAGTATACTCAAAATGAAGTTAAATCTAGCCTCTAGCTTGCTGTCAGATACTATGAAAACGGCAGTATACTCACTGGGACCCCTGGTCTGCTCCTATAACGGTGTCCAGCTAGAGGACCTTGTAAGGCATTGTGCAGACATGACTGGTAATTTCCTCAAAACAAGCTGTAAACAAGTTGGTATGCTGAAATTAGAAACAACTCAGTGTAAGTAAACCGCAAATACACAGCCCACCACCAATCACACTGTTGATGGCCTCTGCTATTTATTTGATTTTAATTGACAAAGTGATATTGATCGAATCAAATTGAATTGAACTAAATTGGCAAAATAAAAGATATTTTTGTTGTCCTTGTTTAATTGACATAGTAAAATGTAATGAATGTCATAACTACTATGCATATTTATAAATTAGATTTTAGCAGAATGGATCCATGTATGGATGTGTGTTTACATATTTTGTCTCTGTGTGCAGCCATGATTGTACCTCTTGATGATCCATAAACATGTCTATGTCACAGGTCATTGAAAAGCATTATGCACGTTCACTGGGGGTGTGGCCAGAGAGGGCCACTGTCCTGTCAGAAAACGGCACAGAGCAAGAAGAGTTCTCAGGGGCTGGTCATCCTATCGTGGTCATGTATTGGTCATTGTCGGTGGCAATCTTCTCCATCGGTGGCATGCTATCCTCCTTCATGGTGGGATTTGTGGGAGACCTGAGAGGGAGGTGAGGAAGGAAGGATAAAATAATACAGAGTATGGAGAACAATGAGAGTAATGAGAGGAGAGATGGAGGCAAACGTTTGCTTGAAAAGACTTGAAGTTAAACCAGCATCAATATGGAATAATGCCATGGTACTCGTGCCCTCATCCATCATCTGTCTTTCTCTGTATCTCCCTTTGCCACCTCTCTATCTCTGTCTGTTTTGCAGGGTAAAGGGCATGTTAATGGTCAATGTTCTGGCTGTAGCTGCTGGACTGCTGATGGGTCTTTGCAAGATGTGGAAACCTCACATTATGGTCATCTCCGGCCGCGCTGTTATGGGCTTTTACTGTGGTACAGTAACATTCAGTCAAAGAGGACCTGTTATGGATTTGAGCGTTTTCCCTTTCCTTTAGTGTGTTATGTAGTTTTTTTGTGCATGTAAAAGGTCTGCAAGGTTACAAAAGCCATAAAGCATAAAAGGGAGTTATTCTCCCCCACGGAAACACTGCTCCTGAACTGCCTGAAACGCCTTGCTTGCAGTCCTCTGTTTAAGGAGCTCAAACAGAGTGTTTCAGACAGAGGGTGAAAAGTGGTGCTGCTGCACAGCCGGTATGAGAAAAGTAAAGCGTTTTTTTTAACATTTAATCATGTAAACATGCTCTAGCAGAAACTCAAAATACAAGTATGCACCTGAAAAATATATAAAAATAATAAATAATAGGTCCTCTTTAATGCTCACGTCATTAAGTTCCAATGTTTGTGTGTTATATATTATAGACAAGGCAAGTTGTCCTCTTTATCATTAGGAATATTGCCCTTCATGATCATATTGAATTATTTTATATTTAAGAGGAAATTAACAAGAAAAAAAAATCAGTAAATGTTTATTTAAAGTCCTCATGATGTGTGTTTTTCAGGGTTGACATCTGGGCTAGTGCCTATGTACATCTTAGAGATTGCACCCAAGGCTTACAGAGGGGCTCTGGGAACATTACACCAGCTGGCTATTGTCACTGGCATCCTAATCAGCATGGTGAGGTGCACTCACACACACCTGCACCACATCATCTTTGCTTGATGACATTACTGATCATATGACCTAAACTGTATGTGTTCCTGTGTGAATGTAGGTAACAGGCTTGGACTTTGTATTGGGTAATGATAATATGTGGCCCCTGTTGCTTGGTCTGTCTGGAGCTCCGGCAGTATTACAATCCCTTCTACTGCCTCTATGCCCCGAGAGCCCACGGTACCTCTACATTATACTGGGCAAGGAGCAAGAGGCTCGAAAAAGTAAGCGCTACACACAGCAACTCTCTTTTGCATCCCTTTTCTCTCTCTAGTGCTCTCTTATTGAAACACGACATACGTGTATACCGTAGGCTACACAATATACTTTAAAGCAATAGTTCAGCAATTTGGGATACGCACTTTCTTACATAGTTTGATGAGAATATCAATACCACTCTCACATTTGACAGTTAAATATAAGACTACAGCCGGCTGCCAGTTAGCTTAGCTTAGCACAAAGACTGGAAACAGGGGGGAAACAGCTAGCCTGGCTCTGTCCGGTAACAAAATGCTCTACAAACACCTTTAAAGCTCACTAATGAACACGTTATCTCATTTATTACACGGCTTTGTTGAATACTCAATTCTGATTGACCAATCACGGCGTTCTACGGTCTGTTATTTCTTCATAACAGACTGTTGCTATGTATAACAGACTGTTGCTATGTATAACAGACCGTTGCTATGGGCGCAGTTCTAATGTTGGACACTGGCGGACCATTATTGTGTCAAATTATTGATATTTTAAGTAAGTAGCTGTGTAATAAGCAGGATAATGTAGAGCTAGCGGGTCATTGTTGTGAAATAAACCACTTCAGGGCGGGGTCCACCGCATTGCCCTGTTGGGGTTTATTTCACAACAATGACCGGCTCGCTGTACATTATCCCTCACTTGTTTAATCTTGTGGAAACTGAAGTGGCAATTTGTTGTTAATGTGCAAAATGCATTGTGTTGCAAGATATGACTTGTTAATTTCGAGGTGGTAGTTGCCGGCTAGTTGTTTCCGGTCTTAAAAGCTAAGCTAAGCTAACCGGCTGCTGGCTTCATATTTACCGTACAGACATGAGAGTGATATCAATATTTTCATCTAACTCTTTGGCAGCGAATAAACGTATTTCTCAAAATGCAGAACTATTCCTTTAAGTACATTTTGCTGACAATACTTGCGTACGTTGAATTAATGTAAGCAATGGATCATCTTTACATTATGGTACTGCTAATTTTTACTTAAGTAAAGGATCTCAAAACTTATTCCACCACCGCAAATAGGCCCTTTTCCCAGCAGCCATTTTGAAATGTCATTGCAGGTACACAGGTGTAATTGATCAAATGAATTATGGCCCCGTTGTATTTAATGTCACAGCCATTCCAGTAAGCAAGCATGCACAACACCAGGCCCTGACCCACCTAAATGGAACAGGAGCATAATTAATGTTATTAATTATACTTGTGTTGACCCTGCAATGACACGTCAAGATGGCTGCTGTGAAAAAGGCCTATAAATCATTTATACAGCCTCTCGCTCTTGTCTCCCTTTGCTCCGTGTTGTGTTGCAGGTCTGCATCGTCTAAAGGGGGCCTATGATCCAACTCCTGATCTGGAAGAGATGAGGAGAGAGAAAGAGGAGGCAGACAGGGAGCTCAAGGTCTCTATCCTTTCTTTGGTAAGTCTCTATGTATTCGGTAAGTCTCTACACAGGGGCGGCTGCGACTCAGAGGTCGAGCGGGTCGATCCCTGGCTCCTCCCCACATGTGGATGTACCCTTGAGCAAGATACTTAACCCCAAATTGCTCCCATCGGTGTGTGTGAATGAGTATTTAGATTAGATCCTGATGGGCAGGTTGCCACTCGTCTGTGTATGAATGTGTGTGTGAATTGGTGAATGCTGACATGTAGTATAACGCACTTTGAGTGGTTGGAAGACTGGAAAGATGCTATATAAATGCAAGTAAATTTACCATTTATATAGGAAGAGGCTCACTTGAGATATATTGTCATACCTAAATAGTATTTCTTGTGAATGTTACTTACATTTTTTCATTGACAAATTTTGGAGAAAATTGATTCAAGGGTTTTAAGATAAAATAACTGGGGTGCCCCGATAGCTCAGTTGGAAGAGCGGGCGCCCATATAAACGGGCTTATTCCTAACCGCGGCGGCTCGGGTTTGAATCTGACCTGTGGCCATTTCTGCATGTTGACCCCTTTCTCTCTCCCTTTTCCTAGACTATCCACTATTCTATCAATAAAGGCTTGAAAATGCCCCAAAAAAAAAAATCTTTAAAATAAAATAACTGATAAACTCCCTGAGCCACCAGAACACTCAACAAAAACTCAACAGAAGTTCAGCCAAGGGCCTAGGTAGTGCCAGTTCTGGACAAGGGATGGATTAAACCTGACTAAAGTCAAATATTTACCGGTGTTTACGAGTGTCTCCTGATGGCCTGCAGCTCCTAAGCTGCTCATTCTGCAAACAAACATGTCCACATTTTTCATGCAAGTGCAACATACAAAAGCATCCAGTTTAAAAGGTTCTAAAATCACTCGCTCCAAAACCCGCTGGTGTCCCTATCAATGTTGAGATTAAAAACCTACGCCCATGAACTCAGCATAACATTCCTCCTCAGGGTGGACAGAGACAATCTCTCAACCTTCCAAATTAATCAGCAACCAAAGTACACCGCTAATCTCAAATAATGACTCAGTCATGTTAAATCATTAGTTAAATTTCGACATCAGAGTAACACAGATGAGGACATGCTTTATGTTATTTAAAGCTTTTACTATAACTGTGAGCTCCAGATCTCACCTTTCCAGATTCTATCTAAAGTGATTTAGTTTTAAAGATTATTGAATGAATGGGGAATACACTTTCTGACACAACCTACTGCAGATGAAGCCAACCCACTCTGGACGGCTCCCAAATGTGAAACCAAAAGATTTCTGCAATCACAAAACACATTAAAATGCTTATTTCATGCATAACAGTGGACAAGCCAACAAACAGGATGTGGTTTGAAATTTCTCTAGTAGTTATACTCTAGTTGTCATTCTCCAATATTTTAAAACAAAGAAGGACGGGAAAGATAAGAGAAGAGATCCAGTTAAACAAAAATATATGTGCATTTTAGTCGTGCGCTTTAGAAAGCCATTGCAGTGACAATATATTTACTGTTGTGTATTTCCTCCTAGATCCGCTCCTCCGTGTACAGACAGCAGCTTTTTGTTGCCCTCATGATGCACCTCTCCCAACAGCTGTCTGGCATCAATGCGGTGAGTGGCAAAATAATGCCAACTCTGCTCTTTTCTGCCTCTCATTCACTCTTCTGAAGTTAAATTATAGTGATTATGATGACATGATAAGATGGCAGGAAAATCCTGGTTTTATTGTCAGAGAGCCTACTGTATGTATGTGCACATCAGCAGTGACTGGGTTTTGTTTTTGTGCATAAAAATGTATAATACATGAGATCTGTATTGCTCTGAGTCTAAAATACCTGCCACTCTCCCTAAGCAAAGCAAACACACAAACTGCTCCTTTATATTTCACCTTGTAATTACGGAAAATCTATACTTGTTTTGTCTTTAAGATCTTTTATTACTCTACGTCTATCTTCGCTGGGGCCGGTGTCGCTCAGCCAGTCTACGCCACTATAGGAGTCGGGGTCATCAACACAATCTTCACTATGGTGTCTGTGAGTAGCTACAGATACAAAACACACATGCACACACATATGGACGTTAAAGCATGAACACACACTTTAACATGCACACAAACTCACAGATAAACTATGTACTGTATGTTCCAGGTTGCACTGGTGGACAAGGCTGGCAGGCGCACTCTGACTCTGGTTGGTCTGGGAGGGATGTGCTTCAGTGCAGTTGCCATGACAGTGGGCCTCAAATTCCAGGTTTGTTCAATCAGGTGTCAGCGCTTTAGTGTGTCAGCAACTTGTGCTGAACTTTCATCTGCTTAAACCTGCAGTAGGCAGAATGTTTTTGGCATCATTGGGGAAAACAATTCCATAATAACTTTTCAGCAAATTGTAATTCAAGTGTTATGAGAGATAACTAGACTTCTGCACGTCATCATGGCTCTGTTTTCAGGCTTCAAAAAAAATCTATCTCTTGAGCGTTCTTATTGGCTGTGCTCCGGCTGGTGGGCGGTGCTTGGTGTTTCCTCCACTGATCTCAACATGGCTGTCGGGTCACAAACTTTCTCATTTTACAGCTAAACAGTACACTACAAGATGTTTCCGAAAACATTTGAGGCGAGAAATAAGCATTACAGTAACAGAATATTGATTCATATATGATCAGCGCTGCCTAGTTTGACTGTTTGATCGGAGTTCACGAGTGATTGACAGCTGTCTCCATTGAATGAACAGCCAATAGGAACTCTCTCTCTCTGAAATGACCTGTGATTGGCCAATGTCTCCCGTCAAGGGCTAGATTTTTTAAAGCCTCAAAACAGAGCCATGAGGAGGTGCAGAAGTCTAGTTTTCTCTCAGAACACTTGAGTTACAATATGCTGAAAGGTTATTATGGAATTTTTGCCCAATGCTGCCAAAAACGTGTTGCCTACTGAAGCTTTCAATGTAATGAAACACACAGGGCAATGTGGGGGGAAAGAGGCCCAGAGAGAGAAAAAAACGGTAAGGTTAGCAAAGAGTTGAGAATATATTTATTAAAGCCTCTGATGCACACACAAGAACAAGACAAACAGAGCACAAAATGGACAGAAGAATGGCATGCAGATCGGCATGCAACATGTTTCCAACCGGTACAATTTCAAGTACCCTGAGTGATGTACTCTTCCCTCCAGGATGAATTCTCATGGATGAGCTACGTCAGCATGTCAGCTATCTTCCTCTTCGTGAGCTTCTTTGAAATAGGTCCCGGTCCCATTCCATGGTTCATAGTCGCCGAACTGTTCAGTCAGGGACCTCGGCCCGCAGCCATCGCTCTAGCTGGCTGCTGCAACTGGTCCAGCAACTTCATCATAGCCATGACCTTTCCATACATACAGGTGGGCAGAATAACGCATACATATGTACATACATATGTACATACATATGTACTGTAAACTCACACAATCAGACGCACTGACACACTCCTGACTCCTTTCTTTTTTCTTTTCTTTCCAGGAATGGTTGGATTGTTATGTGTTCATCCTGTTTGCTGTGCTGCTTCTCGGCTTCACCGTCTTTATTTATTTTCGGGTCCCCGAGACCAAGGGCAAATCTTTCGAGGAGATTTCGGCCATCTTCCAAAAGGGCCGGAAAAATGTGGCGCAGGGCCCCAAAGACGCTACTGAGCTGCAGCAGCTCAAAACATCCACAGATGCTTGAAACAACGGCGGCGTGTATTTGCCTGGTCATATTTGTATGCGTGTGCAAGGGAGTGTCCATCTGTCAGTATTTCAAATGTCAAGTGCCTAAATGTACATTTATCCTTGTAGTATTATAATAATCACTCGGTGAAGTTTTTTTTTTTTTACACTAGATGACATTTTTTTCACAATGTAAATATGAGAGCAAAAATCAGCAGGGACTCACAATATCACGTTTCCGTTATATGGAGTGGTGTTTACATTTAATCCAAATATAAACTTGTATTGCAGTATTGTGACTTGATAGTTAAAGTGCCCATAACCAATACTGGATTATATGACGATTTGTAAGTCAGAGGGGTATCTTGTACTGTTGAACCTAGAGAGAATTATGACCCGACTGCAGCTCTACTGAGCTTTATGGCGTCTTTTATTGTTGTGGTTTTCAGGCTTTAGTGTTTTGGTTCACCTCCACTGCTCTCATAGCTTTGTTTTTTGGCCACAGCAGGCAGATGTTTTCAGAGAATAAGCTCTAAAAAAACCCCGCTGTACACATACCTACCCAGCACCAGACAGAAGTCAGACAAAGTTAACGAATAGCTGGTGAGCATAGAGGGGCATTTAGGGGAAGTATAGAGATCAAAGGAGCTAAAAGGAGAGTAGATATTGGGCTTACATCCATCGGGTGGCCAAAAACACAACCCCAAATGAATGCTATGTCTGCTGGATTTGTAAATAGGCAGCATTTGGTTATCAGGTCTGTCACTGCTTTGTTCGCAGCTTGTTTCTGCTGGTTTACCATTCAAAATACATTTAAAAGACTAGAACTGTGGAATTAGTGTGCTAGGAAATGAAACAGAATGCAGAACTCTAAATAGAAGTGTTCCTATAATATTACGTCTGTCGTAGCGATATTTGGTTACCACATGTGGATATTACTCACTACACGAGTTTCTGTCTTGAAATAAAATCATAAGCCTGACTTCCCTAAAAAATGTGTTTTGCTTTTTGTTGCGTCACTTGAATGTTTGGCCTTCATGTATTCATGTAAATATGCATGTATATATGTATGTGCTGATTTTGACACTAGGAGGCTGTTTTCACAGTCATCTCCCGCCTTCATTCACCTTAAACCGGAGTTTAAGATAGACTTACAAGACCATTACTTTCTGACATCACAGTTTGGAAGCCAAAAGTGTGATGTGGAAACTTGCAGCCTCCAGTGCACATACACTGACGATGGATTTTTTAAGGGGAACTGGACCCATTTTCAAAATTCATACATGTTATTCCTATGGTCTAAGACAGTCCTAAAAATATTAAACATGAACAACTCGCTCCCAAATCTAAAAACTAGAGTCCTAAAACTCAAACTTGTGATGTCATATCGTATAAAGTGTTAAGCTCCTCCATAGACAATGAATGGGGAGAGATGTTCTAGATGACACTGAGAGCACCCAGGGGAATATTCTGAGTATATGGGAACATTTTCTGTTCACAACTGACAACACTACAGTAGAATAAAACTCATTTGGAAATAAAATAGAAAACAAACATTCTGTGGGTCCACAAAATCAGCTTCCCATTCATTTTCTATGGAGTAATTTTAATGAGGTAATTAAACTTTTTTTTAAAATTATTATCATTCAAAGCAAATTTATTTTTATACATCTTATCACATGTCTGAATGGAACCTTTAAGTAAACAAAAACTTGTGTTTTTATCCACCCAAGTAATAGTGCACTGTTTTAGGGGAACCCTCAATGGCTTTTAGAAGATCCACATGAAAACCAATCAGGGAGAGCAAAGAGCAGATGGGTAGCAATGACTGTTTAACCAATACCAGAGCGCAGCTACTCTGCTTTCAGAAAGGTCTATTTACCCAAAGACACAGTCCCTCTTACACAGCCCCCAGCAACGTCCCTGGACTAGTTTCAGACTAAATAATTACAAGTTGGCTGTGCTCTTCCTAGTAAACGCTGCATTTTTGCTCTGAGCTAAACAGTCATGAGATACCACAGGAACAAAGGAAATGGGCATCTTCAACAGCAAGAACAAGAACCTCTTAAAAGAAGCATGGTATTTTGCATCGTCATAGTTGTCTTTATACACAATTCTCATTACAAGCACTAAAGACACCATAAAGAATCTCTGTTAGAATTACATTTTCTGTCTTTCTACTGTGTGTTATCACACAGCTGTTTTGTGTTACGGGCTGTGTGTATTTCCCTGTGGATTGAGTGTTGCGATACTTTCACAGTATTTATATAGGACTTCAGCCTGCTTTATAATAAAAAAACATTAAAATCTCACTTTTTTACAATATGGGACCTTTAAAGCTGACTCGGTGTAAACTGCTCAGAATTCCAATGTACTTATACGTAATATTTCTACATACTGGGGTCCCTAAACAGTCTTGGAAATGCATAAATTGTATAAATGAGCCCAATTGTATTCAGCAGGTGGGCTTTAAGGGGCCAACTATGTAAAACATATTCAATTAAGGGAACTTGGGATCCTAGTACCATTGCTGGACTCAGACATCAGCCCCTCACCCTGGCCTATCGAGGACTGGTGGAAAGCATCCTCACCAGCGGCTGTGTGTATTTCCCTATGGATTGAGTGTTGCGATACTTTCACAGTATTTATGTAGGACTTCAGCCTGCTTTATAATAAAAAAATATTAAAATCTCACTTTTTTATAATATGGGACCTTAAAAGCTGACTCGGTGTAAACTGCTCAGAATTCCAATGTACTTATAGGTGCAAATGGCAAATAAAACTCTTGAATCTTGAATCTTGAATAATACAATACAATAGGTGTTTAATTTTGGCCCATGGCCCACCATTTTTTTAAAAAAATTTCAACATATTTTTATTATTTTCAGAACAGAAGGCTCACAGCAATATTATGTTCAACAGTTATTCTATACAGTCAGCCCCCCCCACCCTCCACCAAAACCAATAAATAAAAATAAATGAATTATAAAAACGGATGAAAAAGGACAATTTACATAAAATAACAGTGGTTAAATTTGACTGTAAAAAGAAATATATATATATATGTATATATATATATATACATATATATATATACACATACATACATACATATACATAAAAAAAGGGGAAAAAAAAGAAAAATAGACAACAATAGGAATAGCAGATAGTATCTCATAGAGTAAAGTATATTGTCCTCAGACTCTCATTGAGATCCAGTTTTGTCTCTCCAAGGGAAAAGTTTGGTCACCCTTGCTCCAACTGAAATTAGCTGACCCGGAAGTTGCAGTACCTCCGTTTGGCCACTACGACAATCCGGATGGTCGAGCGGCGCACTTCCTGGCTGCTTTGCTCCTCCTCCTCCTGCGGTACAAAAGCTCTACGCAGGAATACTAGCCCTCCTTCTTCTGTTGTTAAGCAAGACTCGAGGTAAGTAAAGAACACGTAGCTGCTTTATTAAGTAACATTTCTACCATGTAGATAACGTTAAAGTGACCTATTTTTTGCCGTCTCCTTCACCTAAATGTATAATAAACTGGGAGTGTATTTAGTCGCCTTGGTAACGGCAGTTAACTTCACTAAACGCGATTGAAAGAAGTTCGCACCGTACTTTTTTTAATGCTAACATTAGCATCGTTAGCAACAATGGGGTGTGGGTCGTGTTAGCAAGCTAAGCTAATGTAGCTAAGGATGACAGTACATACACGAGGTGCTAACTTGAAGCTAGTTAAGCTAACGTTAGCGTGTTAGCTCGTGTGGCCCAGCTGCCACGTAACATAGCGCGCTAACATAGCTAACTAGTAATGGTGTTTGCTAGGTTGTGTAGCTGCCTAGTCATTCTCGCGCTAACTTGAGACACGTTAGGGCAATTTTATTTTATTGTCCTTTTTATTTTGACCAGGTTAGTCCCTTTTGAGATCTTCTACAAAAGGGAGACCTGGTTCAAGATAGCAGCAAGACAGTTATAGTGAAAGACGGAACAACAAATTGCAAAATATCCATAGAACGAAGATTATGACTTCCAGTTTTCCTCTTTAAAAGAGAAGACGAGTAAGAAGGAACATTTTTTTAGGGCAATTTCAGGTTAGTCCCATTGAGATCAAAGATATTTTACAAAGGGAGACCTGGTTCAATATAGCAGCAAGACAGTTATAGTGAAAGTCAACACATAAATTAACAGCAATATAAAACTTGCTCGTACAAAAACACTTGACACAGTTTTGATAGTTGAAGATCAAAGAGAAAACAAGTAAGAAGGAACATTTTTTTTAGGGCAATTTTATTTTATTGTCCTTTTATTTAACCAGGTTAGTCCCATTGAGATCAAAGATATTTTACAAAGGGAGACCTGGTTCAAGTTCGCAGCAAGACAGTTATAGTGAAAGTCAACACATAAATTAACAACATTATAAAACTTGTTCATACAAAAACAATTGAGACAGTTTTTAAAAAAGACAAATAAGAAGGAACTAAACCCAGAATGTTTTTGTAGATAAAGCTGCCTAGTCATTCTAACGCTAACTTGAGACTCACCTTTTTATTTTATTGTCCTTTTATTTAACCAGGTTAGTCCCATTGAGATCTTTAACAAAGGGAGACCTGGTTCTAGATGGCAGCAAGACAGTTATAGTGAAAGACGTAACATAAATTAACAGCATTATAAAACTTGCTCATACAAAAACAGCAGTAGTTACAACGTAAACAGTAGGTGCCGAAAACCTTAAAAGCTTTCTTTTCCAATTTAGTCCGTACTTTGGGAACAACAAATTGCAAAATGTCCATAGAACGAAGATTATGACTTCCAGTTTTCCTTTTTAAAAGAGAGGACAAGTAAGAAGGAACTAAACCCAGAATGAGTTTTGTAGATAAACACATACCAATGACTGAGGCGACGAGCACATAAGGCAATGAAACTAAAAATCAATTAACTAATAAGGCAGCTAACATGGTTAACTAACTCTTTTGGGGTATTTCCCCACAGACAGAAAATGTGAGATGACAGCAACATGGCGTACAAACTCGACACATTATCAAGTCACATTAGCTCTTCCGATAGTTAGCCAGCCATATATATGATTGCTCCACCTTGGGATAATTGTTTTGTAAAGTTAAAGAAATGTGTGGGAAATTATTGTTGAGCGCTTGAGTTGGAGAGAACAGATTGACTGGGTTAGTAAAAAAACAAATCAATCTATTGGAATAATAAGAAGGGTTATTCCTCTTTGTCACCACAAACTGTCTCCTTACTCTTTATTATAGTCTAATTTAGCCCTATCTTTCATATTGTAATATAGCTTTGGGCGAGTACTTTTCCTACAAACCTTTTTAAAATTTGAGTTCTCCGAAAACGTTTTGTGAGGATTGCAACTTGATCAGTCACACATCTCCTGTGCTCCTCCTATTTAAGAAACTTCAGATTTCTTACTGTTTATGATATCAATATTTCTCAAATATGTGTTTTTGTTTATAAGATACTTTCTGGTGGGAATATTCCCAGAAGTCTTTATAGAAATTGATTCAATATCCTCCTCACAAACACTAACCATACACTTCCCGGCAACACACACACACACTTGTCTTTTTTTTATACATTTACTGTATTGTTGTTATGTATCTTGTCCTAGTTGTTTGTTATCACTATTATGTAATCATATTATTTCTTTATATTAATCTTGTCTCTAGGTTGAGGCTTCAGATAAGCCCAGTGGGTTTTTTGCCTCTTCCTGCACTGTATATTATTTATTTTGTTGTGTTGTATGGTCTTAAATTGTGCAAAACAAATAAACAAAAAAAAGAAATGAGTGTTGAAATTGTAGTTAAATTGTATCAGCGTTAGCTTGGAAAGATGCAATGTGTAGCAAAGCACTTAGTTGTCCTCCTCTGATTTCAGGTTATTGATTTAGAAGCAATTATTGCCGAAACACAAAGAACACCACATCATGTCGTCAGATTACGAGTGTGCTGACTCTGGGGCCTCCAACACATTTCCAATGCAGTGCTCTGCACTCAGGAAGAATCACTTTGTCGTGATGAAAAACCGTCCCTGTAAGATCGTTGAAATGACTACCTCCAAGACTGGCAAGCATGGACATGCCAAGGTAAAAACCTCCTTGTGAATCCATTGGAATGCAGAGCTTAAGGCACGTTTGTGACCTAGCTTGCTTCCCAGTTTTACAAGTAACCCCCACTGCTTGCCCTGGCCTGAGGCCAGATCTAATCTAATCTTATGGTGTTTTTCCCAGGTTCATCTTGTAGGAATTGACATATTTACTGGGAAGAAGATAGAAGATATATGCCCATCTACCCATAACATGAACGTCCCACGTGTTGTAAGGAAAGAATTCACGGTGAGATGACTCTGCTGGATCACTTGGTGTAACCAACATTACATCAAAACAAGTTTGTGCCTGAAGGGAATAATTGTTTCCCTGGTCATTGTTGGGTGTTTTGGCATTTGTTTAGACCTCACCAGTGCATCCATTTTATGTTTTGAATTTGATATAACCTAATCCTCATGGAACAAGTTTGGTGTGAGAAAATGAATGCTTTCTTGATTGCTAAATGGGTGTGTTGCATGCGTTAGAGATGAGCTGTCTCTTCAGTAGTGAAAGGATGTACATGTTTTGAACTGGATAAACAGGTTTTGGCTTGGCCAACAAGCAGTCTCTTCTGCCCTGCTTAGAAGCCTCTTTTGGGATGGCAAAAGATTCTGGTAAATAACCTGTAAATTTCCTTAAGTATATTTCTGCGACACTCACCATGGTAGGGCTGCACTATTATGGCCAATTTCTTTTAACCAATGGCGTTAATCGGTTAAAATTCTTAATGTCGGTTAAACAGTTAATTATCAACATCCCTAATATGCTGCTTAGAGCTAGTGTTAGGAAGTTTAACAGGTCATATTTCTCTATTTATACTGTATATCTATTCTAACATCTTCAAACAACTGTATTCAAGTTTTTTGCCAAAATCGATATTTTACAAGATGACATTTGAACGCATCATGGTAGGGTTATAATTTATCATTGCTCAATACTCTTATTATTTCTCTAATAAATTTGTGAGTGGCACACAAAAAAGTACTTGCGTGTCACAGTGGCAGGCAGTGAAAAAGATGTTCCACAACGACCCCGAGGACAAATTTCTAATCAAACTGTCTATTTCTTTTGTGATCTGATCTTGATTGGGCTTTACATACTGTACACAACATATACCCATCCCATGAAGCTGTCCATGAAGCGAGATTTAGCTCTAAGGCTGCATTCACACCAGATCAGGCTTTGCTGCGGTTTGCCACAGGGTTGTGTTGCGGTGTGGGAGAGTGCAACGATTGTCTTTTTGTTCCCTCATGGTTGGGTTGTGCAGCTCTGGATGGCCAGTTACACAGTTGGCCACAGCAGTGTGACGCTGGGTTGCTTTTCTCCAGAAGTTGACTCTACTTTAGGGCGTTGCACTTTTTTTTTTTTTCTCTCTCAGCGGCCGCTACAGCCTCAGCCTAAACACACTACACCCCCAATTCAAAATGAATGGGAGAACTTGCGTTTTTGCCGCCCCGCCTGATCTGGTGTGAATGCAGCCTAAGAGTGATGCCACTATTGATGTTCTACTGTTCTACTGAAAAAAAAAAAAAAAAAATTAAACCATAATCTTAATGTTTTTAACCATTAACTTTTTTTTTTTTTTGTTCTTTACCTGATGGCACATTTAGTTGGTAGACATCACAGAAGGCTTCCTTTCGTTAATGGATGACAATGGAGAAATGAGACACGACCTTAAAATCCCAGCGACTGACGTGGGCAAAGATATCCAGAAGAGGTTTGACGCAGGAGAGGCGTTAATCGTAAGTTTCTGTTGCTTGAGGATGAAAATAAAATCATCTTACTGGTAATGGCTGAACTGGAACAACTGTAAAACAGTTAATTCTTTTCATATGTTGCATTTCCATAAAGTCATAGAGCAAATATCCAGAAATCTGCTGTATTCACTGATATTTTATCAAACTTTGACATTGTCTCAGAACTGCCCCTGACAATACATAAGAATCAAACTGTTGGCGTCATGCAGCTTTTATGAGTTGGTCTAATTCCGTGTCCTGACTGGATGCGAGCATACAACTATTGCTCGGGCGCTCTGTCCACACTGAATGCGTTAAATATGCACTTCTGTCCTACGTCATATAAACAAACCACGTACATATCAGCTGTGTGCTCCATAATCAGACTAGAGACGTAACCGCTTAAAAGATGGGTTAGTAGTACTTGCTATCTACGTTTTATATTGTGATATTTACTGGAAATGACGTATAATACAGCCCGCCGTGCATCCTGCTCGTGCCCAGGATGTGACAGCAGCACAGGCAGTGACACAGACAAGTGCTGAGATACGGTAAACAGGGAATTAAATAGATTAATCTAACATTATGACTGATTTCTTCATACCCACAATTTAAGTTTATAATAAAGATTAAATGTGGATGTTTCACTCACCAGTTGTCCCTGCTCAGTCTGCTGTTTAGTGTGACATTAGTCCATTGTGTAGCCCACGTTTTAGCGTTTTAATGCACCCGATTTTTGTAGGCCTACTTTCTGTTTTTTCTATTGAGCTACATTAAAAAAAAACACACGCAGACGGCAAACGGGAGCGGATCAAAACGAGGCTTCATACTGATACTGTAGTGAAGGCTCCTTTTCCATAGTTGTCTTTTTTGTGCTTTTCTTGACCCCAGGTAACTCGTAATAATTTTTCTGTGGTGGACACTATGCATACAGCTGCAGGCGTCAATGCTTGTGCTCAAAGTGACAATAATCAAGTTAATGTCCTCCTCTACATCCAGGACAATTGACCCGGTTTTCTCCAACTGTCAGCGGCCCTGACGGCTCATTTTAACTAAACTAATCAGCTGTTCTCGTCCATGTTGCTGCATTCTCAACGCGTGTGACAGAAAAAATAGGAACAGCGCGTCCGACAAAAGTTCAACTCAAACGTCGCTTCGCGCCAGGTGGGACACTCCAATAGAAAACAATGTAATCAAGCTGATTTATCACTGACCTGACGCTCGCGTCGCACCCAGTTAGGACACGGTGTAAGATCATCCGTTTCTTTATTCATGATTTTGTGCTTGCTGTTAACTGATCTGGATGCAGACAGCACTGTTGGGGTTGATTTGCCATTTTTATCTTCTAGTTTTTTTTAAGGAAAAACTAGTAGATAAAAAAAAAAAAAGTTAATTACCTGCTCAGTTTATGTATTGGCATTACTGAAAGTACTATATGACTTATGTCTTGTTTTGAAATGTTCAAAGAACATTTTTAGACCATTCCACAATTGCAAATGTAAACATTCTAAACGTGTTCCTGTTGCAGTTTATGTGAATACAAGCATTATCGGACATGATGTAAACATGGACCCAAGCTGTTGCCTAGCTATGCAATTCCATTGAAACTGCCTATAAATAAACCCTTTTTTAATAATGATTTTCAAATGGAATCCTGTTGGCAAGTTGATTTAAAAGTCGTGCTTGGCTAACTCAACAAGTTATCTATTGACTAGGGATGCTAATTTTGAATACCTTTTTTTTAACCGATGACCGACTCTGATTAACCGACAAGATTACTGCGTTTCATGCAGCAATGCTATTTTTAGTGCCTAACAAGCCGCCCAGCTGCAAGGAAAAGCCGATGCACAAACAGGTTAAATCCATCATTTATCACCAACTGCAGCATATGCGCAAAACCGACAACTGAGTCACCAGTTCACCCATCCAGGAGAGTTACTGTAGCAGCCGTGACATTGTGTGTATTGTCCCGTAAGTCTCCACCGCATCATTTTGCTGCGAGGTTGTCAGCTGTTTGTCTGCGTGCCGTACTCCGTGAGCGAGAGAGAGAGAGAGAGAGAGAGAGAGAGAGAGAAGTGAAGGGGGTTAGCCCTGGAGTAAGCAACAACACTGGCTCAAACTCTCTTAAGGTGGGCTGTTATTGTGGACCCGCTATTCTCCTTTAAGTCACAAGCCGTTCCTGAGTTTTGCTCGCTTTTTATTTAAACTTTAATATTTTAACCGACGGCGTTAATCCGCAAAAATTCTTAATGTCGGTTAATTATTAACATCCCTACTATTGACATTCAGGCAGAATAAAGGGATCATTACTCTGCAGAAAAAAATGTAATTGAGACAACTGGTCCCAGATCTTATTTTTCTCCTCCCTTTTCAGATCAGTGTGCTGAACGCTATGACGGAGGAACTGGCAGTCAGCTGCAAAATATCTAACGATTAGGATTGAAACCGGACACTCCCATTCTCCAGTATGGCTTTGACGCCTCACCAAAGCGACCGGTCTTCACCCCACATCTCCACCAGTTTCCCCGCTGGTCAACTGAAGTCTGGGAACTGGACTGGGTCAGCTTCTTCTACTTTACCTTGGGGTCAGGGCTGACTGACATTTCAATCAATGAAGTTATCCACCTGTAGCCATCACAGCTTAACTTTCCAATGGCTACTGCTATTATTCCAGGAATTCCTAATGACATTCCAGCAATCTTAACATTCTTTTTAGAGTAAGGGTGATATACTTTTTTTTTTTTCTGTGTGCATTACTTTTTAAATCCTTCTTATTGTGCCTTTTTTTTTTCTGGATGAAATATGGAGCATTTGAGTTGGTTGTGAGCATGTATGTAAAGGCTTGTTTCCAGTTGAGATGCTGCATCTTGCTTTCAACTTAAAGTCTCCCTTTTATAGGATTGTATCTCCTCTGGCTGACTTGACACCTCAAAGAAGCTCCAGCTCTACTTGGTACACAGCTCAGAGAGCCTAAAAATATAACTTCATTGATGGCTGGTACATTCCTTTCTGCCTTTTGACAATTAAAACCCATGCATTCAAATACACTTATAATTGTCAATTGACTTGTACACACATCCCAGTTAGCTATGAATTTATGTAAACAGAAACCTTTTGTTACCCGCAGGCTTAGGAAGGAGGTTATGTTTTCACTGCCGTTGGTTTGTATGTTTTTGTCCGTTAGCAGGATTACTCCAAAAGTCTGCAATGCATTTGAATGAAATTTTGGAGGGGTGTGGCACAATGAACAATCCATTAGATTTTAGTGGTGATCCGGATTCAGGAATATTTTCAAGGATTCCGATCAGCCTGAGCATTAAAACCACAGGGTATAACACATGCGCAGTGTAACTGATGACGCGTGACTCCGCCTCCTTCTGAGAACAGAGATACGTGTGTGGATGTGTGTGCGGAAGCTGCTGGGCGTCCGCGGTGAGAAAGAACAAAGCTGTAACAGACGGGATGACAGACAACGTAGTGTGACGTTATACAGACAAAACAGGGCTGCTTAATGAGGCATCCGCCGATACGTTGCACTGAAACACATCGTGTTAATAATAAGCCGACCACCTCACGTAACCGCCATCTGTGAGCTGTGATCTGTTTTTAAAGTCACGCGTTGGCGGAGGTCTGCATTCTCCGAGTGTAATTTTTAGTTTACTTTTGCATTTCAACTGCAGATCTCACGACAAGATTTGCATCTAGCCGGGTCTCTGTAAAATCGGGTGTCTAAGCTGTTCTGAAGCCAAACGGGTGTTTGAGTGCGGCCATTTTTTCTTCTTTTTTTTCCTTTCACTTGAGGCCTTTACGAGCTGACAAATGTATAGAAAATATTAGCAACGTCGCAATGCTAAAGAGAATTCTTGGCACACAATAGTGGAAACGAGGTAGCCTAATCTAGATAGTAGTTCCGCTGTGGGTTATGCAAGTCTTGTTGTCATGGGAGACTTTGGTGCCCAAGAAAAGAATAGATAAGTGTTACCATTGAACTATATTTTTGGTTGCGGGTGGGGGAAAGTAATTGTAGAAAGTGGTAGGTCTGTTTGCAGTTTAATAGGATTTTTAAGCATTTTGTGCAGAGTTCACACTCTAAAACGGATTGTGGCACACATGAATTTTTATGAAATGCCAATATGGCAAATGGTTGGTTTTGTACGTTTACATCCACACAAAAATCTATTGCTGGGAGACATTGGGTAATTGCAAGAAGAATGCACTGCATTAACATGGTTGCTGTGAAATCTGCATTTACATGCAGTTAGTCAGTTTTCTCCCCTACCTCCTACCATCAAATTACAACTGTAAAAGTATTTTGTGTATTAGCAATATATTTGAAGCATTGCAGCCAGAGTGTTTTTTGTCCTTTTTTTTTCCTGATCTGATCACTTGCACCAGTGGTGCAGTGAGGACGGACAGACAGACTCTGGAAGTCTTTCAAGAGTGCATGTGTTAAGAAATTTACGAATAACCCGCAATTCAACTGTGGAAATCACTTATTTGGATTTGTAGTCTGACAAAATTTCAAGTTTTGGTTGTGATCCTGTGCTCTTGTAAAAAAACCCTGTTATAAACTCAGTTAAGCATATACATGGTCAAGAAATTGATTTCTCTAGTCCCTTACACTGGGTAGGGAAAGTGTTTTAATGACATTTTATGATGTCGGATTACTGCCAAAAGTTGACAATAATCAGATTAGTTAAATGCGTGTAAACACACTGATTGTAATATTAATATTGGAAGGTATTTGGTCCAGCTTTAAAGTTTGTACAACGGCAGCTGGTCTGTTATTTTTGTTCAGTCCGGTATTTTTTACTCTTGTCAAGGCACCAAAGTAATCCTCGGTATGTTGTATTAAGTTCTACATTAATTTTGTTTCTCAACATTCAGTTCTTGTTCAATGTGTGCTGTTTTCCCTGAAAAAAAATATCTATATGTTAGGAGCTATGGCATCACAAACAGTGGCTTTCAACTCTCCTGGTCATCTAGATTTTCACTTATGGTACAAAACAGCACAACAGTACTCTGGACTGCAAGGACCTAAGTTGGAAGCCACATAACTGTAGTGTACTAATGGTACGTTTCACATAATATTCATTTCTTTAAGCAGGAGTTAAAAAAAAAAAAGTGTCTGACCAGGAATTGAACGCAGGCAGCAGTGGGGAGGGGGGGGAGGGCACATGCAAGACAACTTGAAGTCCCTGCTCGCCTTCATAAGCACATAAATCCTCTCACAACTTCAGCCTGCTGCGACACAAACCTGATTTTTATTAATCAGCGCAAAGAGGGTGTGTAAAACAAAACTCGTTATATGCAAATTACAGGACACACAAGACAAAGCTGTACTGAAGATAAACCTGTTTGAGCAGTGAGCCTACACACACTGTGGCGTCCTTTTATTACGGTTGCAAATATGCCATTGTGTCTGCGAAAACCAGTTTAGTGTGTACAATACTGCTTCCTTAAATCCATGGCTAGATTTCCAAAAGTATCCCAAATGCAAATATCCAATCAATAGTGCTGTTTGATACATGTGGTATGAGGTTTCTATGCTAAACTACATTCCCTCCACCTCCACAGCCCTAACAGAAGATGTCAGTCTTCCTCAAGCCATATTTGTGACCCCGTTGTGTGTCTATAACCGATGCCAGACGCAGGGAAATTGACTCCTTTCTCATCTTCAGTTCCCTCTTATTATTAAGCCGGACTCCGATATGTAGCACTAATTACCACCACACAGGACTGACCTCTGATTCCATTTGAAAAAAAAAAAATGTTTACACTGTCCTGTCCTCGTTGGCTTCACATGCTGATCTAGGGTCAGAGACTGCTAGGGACACAACCGCAAGTGTCATGAGGGCAGATTCTCTCAGGGCCCCAAAACGGAGTGTTAAAAGAGACGTGTTGCTTTAACGGTGTCAGCAATGAGGGGTAATAAATGAGATAATCAGGATTGTTTTCAGTTTGATTAATCTGTCTCACAAGTCTACTATTCTGGTATTGGAGAATGTTACATTTCCTGTCCACCCCCCTCCCAATCTTCTCTGGTGCCTCTCATCAAAGGCATTGTCTGCTTCACGTTTTCTTTTTCTGTTTTAAAGCTATTTCAATTGTCTTGCAAGAAACTGGTTTATTTGTATGTTTAGACCACAGATATTGTGTTATAGGGAATATGTGATTTACTCAGTCTTGTACTTTATGTTCCCGGTGTATGTAGGGGGAAGGGGTTTTAGGGTTATTTCTATAGCTTGGCGCAGGTCTCTTTCTTCCTTTTAATTGTTTGATTTCTCGGGGGAAATCTGACCTTTTAGCCTCTTCTGGGACATAAAGGTTCCTCTATTCTAACTAATGTACGGATGCTGTCTTAAAAATTACAACTGTCTGTACTGTATAAGCAAAATAAAGAGCATTCAGATGTTACTGGTTACATTCGTCATTGGTTTTCTAAATGACAAACGGCTCAATGTAACACATCACAACAAAGGGTTTCCTCGCTGGACCAAATAACCAGACCATTAAGCACAACAGCTGGTTACAGTAACTTGCTCCAGGTATAGTTACGAACGGAATGAACTGTTGGCATGTTTCCTAAACAAAGCAGTGAGGGTTGCTTGGTATTGACCTTCAGTTTAGCTACATGTTTTCACAATACTGGAACTTTGTCAGTCAAGAATCCAAACCAACAGATTGACACAAAGGAATAGACACTGAAACAGACGAGAAAAAAAAAAAAGGTAACACTTTGTTATAATGAAAAGATTGTTTTAATGTTTTCATTGAGAATTCATAATTATTAGCCCATTGTACGCCTACTCTCAAAAGATAAGAGTTTTCATTGACACTACTTTCACTGAAATAGAAATACCTCAAAAAACATACTAAACTTACATATTTTTTCGGAAATTTTTTCAGATCTTTTTTTTTCAAACTTTTTTTTCGGAAATTTTTCAGATCTGTTTTTTCAGACTTCTTTTGTCCGACATTTTATCAAACTTTTTTTCCGGGCATTTTTCAGATTTGTTTTTTCGGACATTTTTTCAGATCTTTTTTTTTTCAGATCTTTTTTTGTCCGACATTTTTTAGACTTATTTTTCAGACTTTCTATTTCGGACATTTTTCAGATCTTTTTTTTTACAGACATCTTCCAGACCTTTTTGGATGTTTTTTAAGACTTTTTGTTGCGGACATTTTTTCAGACTTTTTTCGGAAATTTTTCAGATCTGTTTTTTCAGACTTTTTTTTGTCCGACATTTTCTTCAGACTTTTTTTC
>CAKAOI010005539.1:0-47365 GCA_916701655.1 Sebastiscus albofasciatus | reverse complement strand
CTCAGTTAGGTTTAGGTAATTAAACAACTCAGTTGGGACTGGGCAATTAAACTACTTAGTTAGGCTTAGGCAATTAAACTACTTAGTTAGGATTAGGCAATTAAACTACTTAGTTAGGATTAGTAAATTAAACTAGTTAGTTAGGTTTAAGCAATTAAACTACTCAGTTAGGTTTAGGTAATTAAACAACTCAGTTGGGACTGGGCAATTAAACTACTTAGTTAGGCTTAGGCAATTAAACAACTTAGTTAGGCTTAGGCAATTAAACTACTTAGTTAGGCTTAGGCAATTAAACTACTTAGTTAGGCTTAGGCAATTAAACTACTTAGTTAGGCTTAGGCATTTAACTACTTAGTTAGGATTAGGCAATTAAACTACTTAGTTAGGATTAGGCAATTAAACTACTTAGTTAGGATTAGGCAATTAAACTACTTAGTTAGGTTTAAGCAATTAAACTAGTTAGTTAGGTTTAAGCAATTGAACTACTCAGTTAGGATTAGGCAATTGAACTACTCAGTTAGATTTAGGTAATTAAACAACTTAGTTGGGATTGGGCAATTAAACTACTTAGATAGGATTACGCAAATTAAACTACCTAGTTAGGATTACGCAATTAAACCACTTAGTTAGGATTAGCTAATTAAACTACCTAGTTAGGATTAGGCAATTAAACTACTCAGTTAGGATTAGGCAATTGCACTAATTTGTTAGGATTAGGAAATTAAACTACTTAGTTAGGATTAGGCAATTAAACTACTTAGTTAGGTTTAGGCAATTGAACTACTTAGTTAGGATTAGGCAATTAAACTACTTAGTTAGGATTAGGCAATTAAACTACTTAGTTAGGATTAGGCAATTAAACTACTTAGTTAGGATTAGGCAATTAAACTACTTAGTTAGGCTTAGGCAATTAAACTACTCAGTTAGGATTAGGCAATTGAACTACTCAGTTAGATTTAGGTAATTAAACTACTTAGTTAGGATTAGGCAATTAAACTACTTAGTTAAGATTGGCAATTAAATGACTTGGTTAGGATTAGACAATTAAACTACTTTGTTAGGATTAGGCAATTGAACTACTTAGTTAGGATTAGGCAATTAAACTATTTAGTTAGGATTAGGCAATTAAACTACTTAGTTAGATTTAGGAAAAGATCGACTTGGTTAGGCTTTGGCAATAAAACTACTAAATTAGGCTTAGGTAATAAAACTACTTAGTTTAGTTAGGCTTAGGCAACAAAACTAGTCACGCGTGTCTACTTCCTCTAACTTCTCCAAGGTGGTCTCTATCTCTCTCGTCAGCTCCATTCTCTTTATCCATCCATAGTCAGCTCCATCGGTGCCGTTTGAATGCAGAGAACATAAATGTCAGTATCTGGGTGCTCTACAGTTGTAGCGTCGGCCCATTTGACCACGGAGACGAGAGCGACGCCCGGCTCGACTGCCACGTTACCGCCATACTATAACATTTCCTGTCTATTACAGAGTTAGCATGCAGCTTTAGCCGTGATGTCTAGCTCTGCTTTTCCTGCAATGTGTGAAACCCAAAGTGTTTCCATCCTTTACTGGATGTGTAGTGTTTACCACGCTGGATTTAAAATATCATGATACACAGGTGAATCGATATATGTTTTCCCCACCCCTAATGGGAACCCTACATGTATCTTATTTATAATTTTTCCCTCATTCAATTTCACATATACTCCATTTTTGTGTTCATTTTTTTGCCATACTTTTTTGGTCTCACTGTGTTCGCCTGCTGTTTGCACTCCTCCATTACTCTTCATACATTTCTACTTCCTGACAGGCTGTGTTCTGTTCAACACTGCTGGCTCTGTAGTTGCTTATTCTTTATCTATTTTCCTTCCATTGCCGCAGCGACCCCATTTCCCCGCATGGATCATTGAAGCCTCGTTTTATTTCATACTCCGCACTCTTTTCTGTGTTTTTTTCCTCCAACACCGGAGATGCATTCATGTGCTTCACTGACACGCCGAAATCTATAAGTGAAGGCTGTCAGAGAGAGACGGAGAGGCGGGTGGAAGACGGAGAGACAGACAGAGATGGAGATGGAGATGGAGATGGAGATGCGGAGGGTGTGTGGAGTCAGGTGGGTACAGAGCTGACAGCTCTGAGTAATGGCTGCCATTACTGTGTCACTCCGTCATCACTCCCCATTTTAATACTAACTAGGCCAAAGCTATATGCTGCTGGCTTCATGCTCAAACACACCACAGAGACGTCTAATGATGCATCTCCTACGTAATAATAGCATTAGAAAAGGTTTAATTACAGTAGCATACTTTATGGATCCGGTCTTATCAGACTGACAGCTGCATGTTGAACTACAAACCCTGATGTTCAGGGAATGATTACAATACTTTATCATACCATTTCCAGGATGTATTTAAACATTTAGTGGGATGATCTGTGGTTTTGGGGGCATTCAGTGAGTATTCAACAGGTGATTGAGTGGGAAACAGATGGTATGATAAGCAACATAACTACATTTCTTTACAAAAGTCAATGAATACTTTATGCTTTATCGACACGGCAACTGGATTCTCCCGATAAGTTCACACGAACATCTCCATCTTGTCAGGCTTCAAGCAGTCTGACCAGGGTCCGAACTTAGCACCCGCCACCCGCCAAATGCGGGTAAATTGTTGGCAGTGGCGGGTAAAATCATCAGGACATCCGCCACTTTGGCAGGCAGGAAAATCACTAAAGATGTGAATAGAGAACCGTAGTTGTCTACTTTATTGGCATCTCATGCCTCCGTGACCATCGATTCCTCTTATTGATGCTTATCGACAGTTACGCTGCACAATGACGCATACGCACACTGCATCATGTTTCAGTTTGATTGGGACCGGAGACACGGCGGAGAGAAAAAAAGTGCTCTACTAAAACTACTATTAAACATGAAGGCTCCCCCGCCCCCAATTTTTCCCTTATAATCCTGTGTTGAAATCAGCAGGATGAGTGTTCGTAACGTTAGCTGTTAGCAGCCGTTAGCAGCACAGTCCTGACTGGATAAATGACGGAGCTACTAACGTTAACGGAGGTGCCATTGAGTTATTATTATGTGACGTTCACGGTCTGCTCAGTAAAATGACTGTTGGGTGAAGGTAAATTACAACGTCATCATGATGTGTTCAAATGTAATCTCGTAAAATTTTATAAAAACAAGTTTTTGGCGAGAAACTTGAATTAATCCAGTTGTTTGAAGGAGATGTTTTCACAACAATATAAAATAGATATTAGAGAGAAAACTAGGACCTGTTTAACTTCATAACAACTTACCAAGATTTTTTCAATCAAAGCAAATATTTAAATTATCATAATCATTTGAATTGTGTGTTTTTATGCAAACAACCACTATAGATGACAATAACAAAGTACAATACAGTACTGTGTATACTACCCTCCCTCCCCCAAAAAACAGGGCTCCCCCAGAAGCTACAGTGTAATTCCAACACTGTAATTTATCACGTATATAATGTTTATTATGTTAAATATATATAAAATGTTATTCCTTCATTTAGCGCAGAGATTTCAAAAGTGGCTGATAAAATTTCTGAGTGGCAGACAAAAAAAATACTCTACTGCCACAGTGGCAGGAAGTGAAGAAAGTTCATTTCAGACCCTGAGTCTGACTCACCAGATGTAGACTGTGGGTGTAAGTCTGCCGTAGGCCTCCTATTTTAGCCGGCATTCTCATCCCCCTTTCCACTATCTCTGCTATCTATTTTGGACGGGTACCATCGCATCTTAGCGGCAACATTTTTTTATTTCTATGGCTGCAAAATTGCGTCACATGTTAAAGAAAACATAATATATTCACTTGTGCTTTATTGTAAGAGTGCAACTAAATAAGACCATCATTTCTTGTTCTGATTTCAATAAGGATATTAATAGACTCGCATATATCGACATAAAAGGTGAATAGCAACAAGCCCACACATATTTCTTTTGCACACACAGATGCACTAATGTTCACACACATGCACAAACAGGACCAATCATGCAGAACGGAGGCTCCAAATGGAGCCAATCCACACAGAGGAGTCCTCTGTAGACCCGTAGGTCCATCTGTCACTTTACTGCTCAGCCTACGAGGAGTCCTACAGACACTGTCAGGATGATTTCTACAGTAGACAAAAGCAAACAAGGAGATCTGTTCCTTCTATAAAGAGATGTACTGTATAGTCTGTGACAGCCTGATGTCTTCATGCGTCTCTACTCTCTTACTATCCCATTGGACACTCGTTATTCTATGACTGAATGTTGGATTATTGACAACCAAGGAGAAAGCAACAGAGACATTAAATTGTTTGTTTTTTTTACTTATTGTTTGTGATATTTATTTCATATATGACAGCAGGGTCTGAAATTAACTTTTTCCACTTCCTGCCACTGTGGCAGTAGAGTATTTTTTTTTTATCTGCCACTTTTGAAATCTCTGCGCTAAATGAAGGAATAACATTTTTCATTCACTGTTCAATAGATTTTACATAATAAACATTATATACACAGTAAATTACAATATTGGAATTACACCGTAGCTTCTGGTGGAGCCCTGTTTTTGGGGTCAGGGAGGGTAGTGTACACAGTACTGTATTGAACTTTGTTATTGTCATCTATAGTGGTTGTTTGCATAAAAACACACAATTCAAATGATTATGATTATTCAAATATTTGCTTTGATTAAAAAAAATCTTGTTATGTTGTTATGAAGTTAAACAGGTCATAATTCTCTCTCTATTATCTATTTTATATTGATGTGAAAACATCTCCTACAAACAACTGGATTTATTCAAGTGTCGTCTCATAATAATAACTTAATGGCACCTCCGTTAACGTTAGTAGCTCCGCTATTTATCCAGTCAGGACTGTGCTGCTAACAGCTGCTAACAGCTAACGTTAGGAACACTCATCCTGCTAAGTTCAGTACAGATTTATCAGGAAAAAAATAGGGCACGTCCTTCAGGTTTAGTAGTAGTTTTAGTAGAGTACCTTTTTTCCTCTCCCCCTTATCTCCGGTCCCAATCAAACTGAAACATGATACAGCGTGCGTATGCGTCATTGTGCAGCGTAACTGTCGGTAAACATCAATAAGAGGAATCGACAGACAGAGGCATGAGATGCCAATAAAGTAGACAACTACGGTTCTCTATTCCCATCTATAGCGTTTTCCCTGCCAGCCAAAGTGGCGGTTGTCCTGATAATTTCACCTGCCAACAATTTACCCGCATTCGGCGGGTGGCGGGTGCTAATTTCAGACACTGTATGCCAGTATCCAAAATACTTATTCAATACATACCCAGTGATGTGTCTTCTCTCATAAAATGACTAAGAGTATAGAAACAACATCTGTAACTCAAAGGATATAAATCTTCTTCCCAGGAGGAACACTTAAATATCCATCATTTATATCATTATGTGCTAAAAGTAGTAAAATGAACTAACGGCTGAATCCAGAGTTATTTTCCTCGCCATGAATGGTCATCAGACCCACGGGACTCATATGACATGTCGGGTTCTCCCAGCTTCCTGCTTCCTACAAACAATTTCTTAAACGTTTACAATGAATACTTAATATAATAGATAAAATGTTCTAATACAATACGTGCAACAATAAACTTTTAATAAATACTTAACTAATGTAATCAGAATTAAATTGTTATTGTGTCTTATCAGCTATGATATAATTTATATACTTATTATATCATATTACTGATAAAATAACAGAAATTATAGCATTATTAATAATTAACAAACATTATTAATTATTATTTAATTATTTGTTAACAGTAAAACAACTATTAACTAAGTTTGGCTAGATAAAATCAATTTATTATTTATTGATGATGGTTGTTATAAAGTGTTACCGATTGGTCCATTGGTATGAGAGATTAGCCATACAGACAGAGATGCACACGCACACATACAACTGAATGCATAATCTCCTGGCGGGGAGAATAACAACAATCTAAAAACATTATTCTAATATGTAATCTGCTGTAGATACTCTCCTCACACACAGTAAATATGACATCAGAGTAAAGTATGACAGGCATATTTCCTCTCTTAGCTCTCCTCCCTGAGGACTGACTAATGAGCTTTGTTGTCTGGTGAATACAGTACAGGTGTCCCACTGCAGCAGCATTAAAGCATGAAAAGACACACACACACACACACTTGTAGAGAACATAAAAGCGCAGTCAAACACCTTTTAGATAACTAGTTAAAGCGAGACCAAAGCACAATTTTGATCACTAATACAAGAAAATCCAAAAGTCTGTTGACACTGTAAACAACAAAAGGGCCACTCATTTTCTGCAGAATAAAGGCTTTGAACACCTTTTCCTTAATAAAGGATAAACATCTATTATTCCTGCATCATGTGGGTGTGATAAATGTGCCGTTATTAAGCATCACCCATAAATCAACCCGGTCTCACAGGATGGTGTATAAATAGCACGACGTTACACGTACATTCCATGTGTCGTGAGGACGCATTTTAGGCTTTTTGCGTGTCATTTGTGCACCACGCAACAACACTACAGTAATGTTCGCAGTTAGGTTTAGGAAACAAAACCACTTAGTTAGGTTTAGGAAAAACGTCATGGTTGGGCTTGAAATAACTACGTAAGCTTAGAAAAATATGTACAGAAACAACATAAGTACGGATAACACGTCACTAAAAAAACACGTGACAAACATCACTGAATTACAAAACAAAACAGTGGTCTCCCGGTAGAAAGTCCTGTGTTTGTTGGACCCATCCATCTCCCCTCCCGTCCACCATCAACAGTCTCTCTCACTTGTTATTCTACGTCACTAGCTCTGAGCGTGGCATATTTACGCATTTGTATTGAAGTCAGTACGGACTACATGGCATTAATGACAAGCCAAAAACAAAAAACAGCATTCTTATTGCACGCTTAACGCCTCGCGCATTGTCGTGGCATTCATACGCTTTTTCATGCAAATGGGCTGGATCAGTATTCAATACAACACCCTCACACCGTGTCCTAACTGGATGCGACGCAAGCGAGCGTCAGCGACAAAATCAGCTTGATTACATTGATTTCTATTGGAGTGTCCTCACTGGCCGCGAGCGATGGCGCGACGCAACGTTTTGAGTTGAACTTTTGTCGGACGCCCTGTTCCTGTTTTTTTTCTAACGCTGGTTAAATTAGTTTTGATCCGCTCCCGTTATACGTTTGTATTTTTTTAATCTAGCTCGATAGAAAAACCTGAGAGAAAGTAGTCCTACAAATCAGGTGCATTAAAACCAAAGAGAGGACCAAGAGAGTAAGAAAAGCATCCTGTGCTCCTCTTACATCTCACTTCTTCTTCCTGTTTGGATTATTTTGTTGGACTAATGTTACACTCTGCAGCAGGCTGAGCAGGAACTCAGTGAGTGAGTGAAACATCCACATTTAGTCTTTATTAACTTAAATTGTGGTTATGAAGAAATCATTCAGAATGTTAGATTAATCTGTTGTTTAACTGGTATCTCGCTACCTGTCTGTGTCACTGCCGGGCACATGCACGGGGACGAGCAAGACGCACGACTGTTTATATTGTATGTCATTTCCAGTAAATATCACAATATGAAACGTTTGTTCTCTGTTTAAAAAGTAGGCTACAAACGTAGATAGCAAGAACTACTAGCACTTCTTTGAAGTGGTTACGTCTCCAGGGTGATATGGAGTTCACGGCTGATATGTACGTGGTTAGTTTACATGACGTAGAACAGAAGTGCATATTTAACACATCCAGTGTGGACTGAGAGCGTCCGATGCTACGCAATGCTACGCGATGCGGCACGATAGTTGGGACGCTCGCATCCAGTTAGAACACGGTGTCAGTTTAGTACGGGGGCTGGCACCAGGAGAGAACAGGTTAGCAGCTTTAACATGTTAATTCGCTCATTAGACTATAATGTACACAAGAAACTTTTCTTTGTTTCCTGCTGAGTGAAATCTGCGTTTCCCTGTGTGACATATTTAAAAGACAACCACTCAAAAAGAACTGATATGCTGACAAGACGCCATCACTCTGACCGACTGAGAATCTATAAATAGGCGTGTTGTGGTTGAGATATGAGAAATGCTTACATTGTGTTTTATTACACCATTATGCCAAAGGCAGCGGCGCGACCCAGATACAGTCAATACATCACAGCATGCAGAAATACCTTAGCTAACAGGCGCACACATCACTTTGAAATGCATATCAATCACACAAATTAGCACTGAGAGCAACGGCTACGAGAGGAACGCGCCATGAAATGAAAAATAAGTGTTGATTATCACAGCCAAAATACGTGGCTTCATGATTTCTGCATGCGAGTCAAGTGTAGCATGCATTATTTGATTTCATCTTGTGTGAATAAACAGCTCTTAATAAAAGGCAAAGCGGCAGAGGAGGAAACTTCAAAGTAGCATGCTTGGAGCAGCCCGGGCTTATCTGGCATGTCACACTTCATAAGAAATTCATGCAGTGTCTTACTCGCGACCCGTCGACGTGAAGGCGGGTCCTGCAGGCCCGTGTTCTTGAATGAAAATAAATGTGGCAGGCGTGGGGAGGAAGTGGAGATTGAAGGCCGGGGCAGCTCTGCAGAGAAGCAGCTCTGTGTTCTCTACATACTGTAAACTCTACAGTCACCAGGTCACGTCGAGGAACAGAGAATACACTGCATTTGGTCGGCACTTTCATTTTAGTTCATCTTTCATTACGCTCGCGAGAAGAAATTAACAATTCCCAATTCGAGCCTAGTAGATGCTGAGATATTTTACATTTGACCAGCTGTCAGCGCTAAACTAAAACTTTGGAGATCACCAGTCAGTGGGCTTAAGCCTGGGACACACCATGAACGTCAGGAGCGCGTGGCGGCTGCGTGGCGTGGTGGCGGCGTGATTCACGCATTGCGTGATTCACACGTCAGGTGTTCACACCAGCTCCATGTCTGCTGCGTTTTTGCTGCTGTCAGCCCTTTCTTTCTAGGTAGAGTTTGCCTTTTAATGGCCATTTCATTATAAATATCATTTGTATTTATTTTAGACAGAGAAAGGTTAAGAAACGTGTGGTAATTTGTAAATAATAGTAATAATCCACAATTAAAACTCCGTACTATATTCATTCATGGAGCTCTCCAAGTCACTTTATGTTCTAGAACACTGTCCGGCACATTCTAAATGAAAGCAGGAAGTGTTGATTTAAAAAGAAGTCTTTACTTTTTTTTCATCTCCGTAACATATTCTACAGATAGACATCGAAAATCGTTAATTGATTTGCAATAATAAATATATACATACATTTACATAAAGCAGCATATTTGTCCACTACCATGTTGATAAGAGCATTAAATACTTGACAAATCTCCCTTTAAGGTACATTTTAAACAGATAAAAAATGTGATTAATCACGATTAAATATTTTAATCAACTGACATCCCTCGACAAAATACATACAAATCTAGGAGCTCATGCAGTATTCTCTCTCTCTCTCTCTCTCTCTCTCTGTGTGTCTGTCTGTCTCTGGAGGAGCCTATTTCCTGGCGACTAGTGAGCAGATAATTACAAAGTAGATCAAGCCTCTCTCTCTCGGGTTGTTAGTGTTTCAATTAATGATACATACCAATAAAGCCTTCATGCTTCCTAGTCTTTCTGAGCTGTTTACCTGCTCACACTATCTCTAATGCACCGTTCTCCTTCTGCACTCAACACAAGGTACAGTCTGTTCCGGGGGACTTAGTTTGGACATTGAGGAGATGACTCGATCGTGATTTCTACAACATACCAATCCATCGGTTACAATGTTAGAGATGCTTTAGTTAATAACCCGATCTTTAACATCTAGCAGTAGGTTTCATGGTGGATTTTGTTCAGCTTATAATGGAACGCATTATTTTTTCATTCTGGGGCAACAACTGGCTCAGGGCAGAACTATGATTATTTCCCGACCTTTAAATGCATTTTTCCCGTTAGTTTGATCTTTTCATGCCCGGCCCAGAGCACATGGCACACCGATGGGAGGAGATGCAACCAGATGGGAGATGTATGCAGATAAGGTAGCACAAGGCCAGGTGCTAGTGTTGCAGTGAGTGTATTTGACGTTGCATTGAACCACTTTTAACCAGAATCAAAAACAGGTTTATTGCCAAGTAGGTTTCACTTACAGTACAAGGAATTTGCTTTGGTGTTGTGGTGCATAATAACAGCGATTTAGTTTTAGTATTTGTATGTTGTCATGCATTTTTAATATTTATGTCTTCTAAGCATTTTGAGGCTACAGCTGTCACCATATTAGTCAGTACAGTTACCGCGGATACCAAGGTGTTGTTCTCAGTGGGCAACCTCCGGGTCTGAGTGAAGCCGACGCTGAAGAGCCTTAAACCTGCGTTCTCTCTACCAGCCAGCAGGGGGTGACTCCTCTGATTGTATAGAAGTCTATGAGGAAATGAGCCTACTTCTCTCTTGATTTATTACCTCAGGAAACATTGTAAACATGAGTTTATGGTCTCAATCACGAGCTTGAAGTCTTCATCAATACAGCATGATGTTCATTTAGTAAATGATGATCCCATTTAGAGTCAGATAGACCATAAAGCAGGGGATGCTTTAGGGCGGGGCTACCTCGTGATTGACAGGTCGCTACCATGGTGTTGTCCTGTCTGGGAGTTGTCCATGTTTTCGTCTTACAACTTTAACCCTTTCAGAGTGGGTTTTCACTTCATGGATTAAATTGTAACATTTTGGTCGCCTAAAAATGTCTTATTCAGCGTTCGGTTGTACTTAGCTCTGCCCTCTCGTGTCACTTCATGGCGACGACCAAAAAACAACATGGCGACGGACCAAAATGCAGAACTCGAGGCTTCAAAACGGCAGTCCACAAATCAATGGGTGACATCACGGTGACTACGTCCACTCCTTATATACAGTCCATGGTTGTTCTTGTCAATAAGGAGATTAGTGGAAAAGGACACTTGGACTTCGACTCAGATTTGACGAAGATTCAACTATTCGTCCGTATGCGGTCCGCCACAGTTTCATAATGTTCACTTCTCAACCGGTGGGGTCCGCGCAGTCTGCCCAGGGGATTCAACTCGGAGGGTCAGGCTCTCAGCTTGGAAAGGCCCGGTGTGAAGGTGGGTCATGGCTCTGGCCACGAGCTTTGCAGCACACCTCACCCGGACATTGCTTCCCGGGCTTGTGGTGTTCACTGCGCCATCGCTCCCTGCGGGGATGGACGGGGGCTCCCAGTGTGACTGTCAACCATGGGGGGGAACTTCCTCAATGTGAGCGGTCTGTGGCGATGTCGGGAAACCACCCGACCCGTGTTGAAACAGACCCGTCTCTGTTTTGCTTTGTCATCACCATTCATATCTATACAACCAAAGTGTTTATGAGCATAAAGTTATCTATAGATCTATCCTCTTAAAAACAATGACGGCTCGACTTCAGGAATTTCAAGTCAACTGAGGGGTCTCTGACGATGAAGCGACTCATTGACTTTCAGGGGGAAGTCCTAGTATCCATCCATGTATTATCTGTAACCGCTTATCCTATTCAGGGTGGCGGGGGAGCGGGATCCGATCCCAGCTGACATTGGGTGAAGGCGGGGTTCACCCTGGACAGATCACAGGGCTGACACATAGAGACAGACAACCATTCACACTCACATTCAAACCTACGGGACATTTAGTCAACAATGAACCTAACCTGCATGTCTTTGGACTGTGGAAGGAAACCTGAGAACCCGGAGCAACCCCGGTGACGCTGACACGGGGAGAACATGCAAACTCCACACGGAAGGACCCAAAGCCAGGTTTGAACCTGCAACCCTCTTGCTGTGAAGCAACAGTGCTAACCACTACACCAACCTTAATATATATATAAAATGCTCAAAATGATGTTTAGTTCGACAAAATGTTCTACTGCATCTTTTCTGGAAAAAAAAAGTTTGTGCCTGGAATCATTGTCTGAAACAGACTATTACAATATCATCATGATACAATTCCACTGCAATAAACAATATGATTACTGCACAGGACTTGGTGAGCCATTTTTATACCATTAGCACGACTGTGGCACAGGTGTTAAAGGTTTATATTCCAATCCACCTGATTAGCGCAATGCAAGAAAAACAAGACTAAAATTGTACAGGAATGCTTGCTCTGTCCCAGTCTTTGCCATTTAAAACTAAAAATATTCAGCCCTTACCCTAAGGAATTATATATAAAGACTCATATAAATAACTTCTAAAAGGGAACAACACAGCCCAGACTGAGGTCCGGGTTTTGATCGTGACTGCAGCTCACAGTATTGAGATTGGATCACAGTTCTTTGGATGTCTGGCAGATTAATCAATCAATACCAATATCTAAACTGACAGCTGATCTGCTCAGACAGGACCGTCAGCACAGACACCGTTTCCTCAAATTTTATGCTTTTCTTTGTTTCATTTGTCTCTTTTCAAAACTTGGATTGGACGTTGGACAACGGTTACTAGGGATGCACCGATACCACTTTTTTTCAGACCGAGTACAAGTACTTACATTTGGGTACTCGCGATACCGAGTACCGATACGAGTACTTCTCTGTGCCAAAAGACCCTCGTTAACAGCCAGCTGGAGGGTGTGAGCGACACACGGCAGGCTGGGGAGTCCCGCATACGAGGCAGTGCGCCGCGACCGGCTCTAGGTCGGCTTGGAAAGGCTCGGGGCAAAGGTGACTCACGGTCGGAGCTTTACAGCGCTCCCCGCCCGGATCTCGCCGCACCGTGGACAAAGGGCTCGCTGCGCCCTCTCTGCCCGCCGGAGAGGGACGGGGCCCCCTGCTCCCGGTGCGACTGTCGACTGGGGCGGACTGTCCTCAGTGCGCCCCAACCGCGTCGTGCCGCCAGGGCGTGGCTCGCCAGGCGTCTGCGGTGATGTCGGCAACCCACCCGACCCATCTTGAAACAAAACGCTCAATATATGGAGAAATACACACTGCCCGTATTCAGAAATTGTGCGTTTGAAACAAGCCGTTAGGATTTCTGTCTATTTGTGATGTCACAAATAGACAATGTTTAGACCCTTTCACAGTTTTAAACGTAAACATTCTAAATGGGTCGCAGTTTATATCCTGTTGCAGTGTATGTGAATAACATCAGCTGACAGGAAGTAAACATGGACCCAAACTGTTGCCTTACAATGCAATTCCGTTGCAATTCCATTGAAATGCAGTAAAACGGAGCGTTTCAGACAGAGGGTGAATACAGGTATATTCAGACAGACAGTATGAGGAAAATAATGTGTTTTTTGAGCATTACAGCATGTAAACATATTCTAGTCGAAACACAAAATACAAGTATGAACCTGAAAATGAGCATGATATGGGACCTTTAAGGTTACATTATATATTCCATATTTCTAGTGTCTGGTACCACTGACTCAGTGTTTACAATTCTAAAGCGTTCTACATAGATTTCAGGACTGGCAGACAAATAAATTGAGCGTCCGGTAGAAATGTTCAGTGACCTGTCAGAGTTTCAGACCCATAAGAGCACACGTCAGATGTATAGTACACCACAATGTATAGCAGTTTACTACACCTATCATAGTGTAGTTTAGTATTTAGTATCAGTCCTAGTGCGGGTCAATACCAGCGACAATGTGCAGCAGAACAGAGTCTGTATGTGTAGAAGCTTCTACTGAGTGAGCAGGCTGAGCCCTCCAGTGGTGACTCCCTGAACAACAACTGACTCATTCAATACAATCAACATGACAACACACACACACACACTGGTCATGGAAGTTTCTGTGAGATCATATCTGTAAATAACCATAACTGTCTGTGATAATAAATGACACACGATGGATAACGCAGTTATTCTCCCTCGCCCTCACAGCTGCTCGTATGATTCCAACAGAAGCCTTGAATCAGTTTACAAATGACACAAGCTGAATGATGATGATGACCGCCGACGCTCATCGCTCGCTAATCTCTCACACTGATGCTGCAGTTTTCTAAGCGATTCCATTATTCCGGACAAAACATATTGTATGTTTCTCTTCAGATAGAAAAGGAGAAGACCGAGACTAAGCTTTTCATGAGAGCCTCCATGCTCCATGGTAAACACCCACATCAGCACCAAAACCCCCCACCCCTCATGATGCAACTAGCCGCAATTAATTACACTGCATAATAAACATGCTGCACCCTTCTTTATGGTACAAGTACAGCTTGGTGTACTGCTCCAGTCTGAACGCAGGCCAGGATGAAGAATCCCTGCTATCTCCAGCACGTTAATGCTGCTGCTGCTGTTGGAGGGACACTTGTATGTCTACTGCCTTACCAGACTTTCATGAATCAACGTTAAACTGTACAGTACTAAATCATTTTTAATTGCGCCATAGAAATGAACGTATGGCCACTTTAACGACCAAAAGAAAGAAAGGAAACCAGCAAAGCAGACACAGAGGTCTGAAACTAGGAATATAATACATGCACATAATGTGACAAACTGCAAGGATAATACATATCATTTAGTATTGTCTTCTAATGTGGCATGCCCCAAAACTCACTAGAACTAAACCAGGAGTAGACGGGTCATTGGACTGTTAGCTGTGCTAATTTGACTCGTATAAAAGAAAAATGGCGATTGTCGTTTGTTGTTATGGTGACGACAGAACCCCCGTCAGTGGGGCTGTAATGTGTGTAGTCGCAGCTTGATGGGAAGAGAACAAACGCTAGGTAGCTTGTCACCAGGCGGAGGGACCGTATAGACCAGGGGTCAGCAACCTGCGGCTCCAGAGCCACATGCGTCTCTTTAGCTCCCCTCCAGTGGCTCCCTGTGGATTATTTCAAAAATTAGTGGAAATGAATAACTGTTTTTTTGTTTACATTTTCATTTTTATTTATCATTGTTGTAGGTCTATATTACGACGGAGTATTAGAGTCACATTGAGGAAAAATAAATAAATCTGAAATTTCTATGTGAAATTTTCTTGTAAAGTTCTGACTTTCTTCTCTTAAAGTTATGACTTTATTCTCAAAATATTATGACTATTTTCTCATAAATGTATGAATCTATTATCGTAAAATTATGACTTTATTCTCGTAATATTAAAAACTATTTTTCTCGTAAAGGTATGAATTTATTCTCTTAATATTACGACTTTTTTTCTCGTAAAGTTATGATTTTATTCTCGTAATATTACGACTTTTTTCTCGTAATATTATGACTTTATTCTTGAAATCTCAGATGTTTTTTCCCTCAATGTGGCCCTAATACTCCGTAGTACATTTGCACTTTGGCCCTCACTGCATTAGACTTATATACTATATACTTAAACTATAAACTGTGTTACCTTCATCACAATGCTCAAATGCCTAAAATGTCTATTTTGATAGTAAAGGTTGCCGACCCCTGGTGTAAACCCGATCAGTGCAGCACCAAAGCTTGACGGAAGCAGCCCAACAGCTAACCAGCCAGCTGTCCGCAAGCTAGCTATCTTGCCAATTCCTGCTGTTGTCGACAGTTGTTATTAAACCCGTGAAAGCGACGGTCAGTGCCGGCTAACAATGAGAAGCCGCTCCAGCACCTGCATGATGTGCACACTGAGCTTTACTAGTAAGAAAAAGAGAGGAGTAAGAATACATTCAATAACAAATCTGTTAGAATCCAGGCTTAATAAATCTGAGTAGTTTGCCGGTCCATCAGAGCTCAGAGTCAGCTTTTTACACGTGAACACTCATTTTCACGCACGCACGCACACACACACACACACACACACACACACACACACACACACACACACACACACACACACACACACACACACACACACACACACACACACACAGTGAGATGCTGCTCTGTGGAGCCCGGCTGTCATAAAGGAGAGCAGCTTTGCTACACTGGCAGGCTGAGGTGGACTAAACACAGGACATATACATCAAAATCAGCCCCGATACGGATCTAGAGGTTCAGCTCAGGACATCTCACATATGGGCTGACTGTAGGTAGGAACATTATGAGGCAATGCACACAAACAAGTAACTTGAACCATTTATTTACAGCGTACATATTCACTACTGTGCTCTGATTGTTGTGGTTTACTCCATTTGATTGTGTCTTAGTCACCAAACTCTGCCGTAAATAGAGTCTAAAGCGAGTCCTTCTCCATGTAGACCTAGTTAAAGGAAGCACCTCCACTTCACTGTGACTGTAAAGAGGGGGGCAACAGAGGATTCATCTCTTATCTCCTTCTCAGTCAGTCCCGTAATCCTCTGTCGTTTATCAGTCTTTCATTGAGAGGCTCCTTTGTTTTTCTCTTATCTGTTGGTTTCACAGCCGCTCAGTTAAAGACAGAAACCGTCTCAGCAGTATTGTTAAAATCTCTTCTGAGATTATTGGTGTGAAACAGAGAGAGATCTGAATTCCCTTTTGTATCCAGCAGATCCTCCGTAAGGGCTGGATGGATTTTAGCATCTTCAAGTGAACTTTCTCTGTTGCCGTCAGGACGTCGTTACGGTTCACCGCTTTGTAAAACGAACCGCTATTCTAGATCGTCTCTGCAAACAGATTACTGAATGCTCCTTAGATTTTGTATTTCTTATGGACTTTTATCCTTTTACCATCACAGATCCTTTCATCCCTTATTAGACTGACCCTTCTATTGATCTTACTCAGTCTGTTTATTTATTAGTTAGTTTAATTTACATCAGTAATCGTTTTAGGTTCTGTTTTATATATTTAGCTTACATATATTGCTGTTGTGTGTCACTGTGTTTTATCTCTGGTTTTATGTTTTTATGTCCAAGCTGCTCCAAACCAACTGCCCCCAGAGGGATTAATAAAGTTGTTTGAATTGAGTCTGTAATAAACAGTCCATGAAAGCACTTTTGTGACAGGGTCAAGAATGCCTTGTGCATGCTGCATGTTTTATGGGAATTTGGTTTGTTTTTATTCTATTTTGCATGTTTTATCACTGCATGTTTGTTACCTGAGATGTTGTGTTGTAGGTTCACCTACCTTTCAATTGTTTGGGTTGCTTTTAATATGTGCATTGAAGTGTGTTTTTATTTGAGATGTCATGAACTGATCTATGACCCTTGGACAGCCACTCCTCCGATTAAGGAAACGGATCACAGGATGAGTGACAGGTGTGGCGAAGCCGCGTGCAATTAGTGAGATGCAACACAGACGGAGAGGCAGTTTCACTCAGGCCCTCGTAAGCACCCTTTGGTACATTTGAGTGGCGGACACACTGAGACAGGCCAGGGAAGCTCGTAGCAGGAGTTGGTGATAGCCTATTAGTGGGGAACACACTACCGGTCCTGGTGTCTCTGTCGTTCCACAGATTCGGACGGGGCTGGCGAGAGGGCCGAGACGGGCAGACGGCGTGGTAGGAGTACGGGAGAAACCAAGACACGGACACGGGAGGAGCCGCTGGATTGGACTGGATTAAAGAGCTGGATTGGACTAGACCGCTGGACCGGACTTTTTATAGGGTTCTGACCTTGCTGCTAGCAGCATTTTTATTCCTTTTATCCTTTAAATTAATCATTAATTTAGTAGCATCCATGCTATTTAAATTGTAATAAATCTGGTTTTAATTTGACTTTAGACTTCTGTCTGGTTTTTAACTCTGCTCCCCTGATTTTAAAAGAACCTGCATCTTTCTAGGCTCTGAATTATTTCCTAGGTGGTGTTGTTGGCCTCTAGTAAAACCCTCTTCATGGTTAAATTGAACTGGTATCTTAAGTTGCGGCCTTGCCATTGGCTGTTGGGCCCGGGCCACACTTTTCAAAGCCTGCAAGTATGGTAAAGTGACTGAATGTTAGTCAGTGGCTCACTGCCTCTCAGAGATGTGTGATTCAGTTCTCTCTCCACTAGATGGTGACAGAATACTATAGCTGTTCTAAATGTTCTCAGCTGAGTGCTGGAGGCTCAGAGCCTGTGGGGAGTCGGCTGATCCAAGACATGTGGAAGCGGGTACACGGACGTATTACAGACATTTCTGAGGACCGGTCTGACCTCAGACCAAGGCTGTACGTTCTGTAGTGCATCCCACTGGATTTTGACCTGCATCATGGTGTGTAGATGAGTTTTAATGGGGGGGGGGGTGGAGGACACCAGAGAGCCTATCCTCTCAGGACTGGTTTACTGGGATTGGTAGAGTACTGATAGGTGGGACACATATATTATGATATATTGTATATCTAAGTTTGGATGACGGGGATTGACCCTGCTAGTGTTACTTACTTGGAATGTTTTACCTGGAAAATCTGGTATTCTAATATTTTTTATTTGTGGGCACCTTTTGGCGTTTTTTATTTTTTTTTATTTTATTAATTTATTTATTTTTTAAATACGATTTATTTATTTTAATACATTTTATTTTCTTTGTCTCATGTTAAGAGTTACGTGATGTTTGTTATTCATGTTTATCTGTACTGTGTTAAACAAAATGTGAAAGCTTTAATAAAATATAAATCAACTAACTGTTAAGTAAATAACTGCAAAAATACAGAAATAATGCTGATGTCATGGTCATGGCTGGATGACCTGGTGGACTTGGTGCTATGTAGTGTTACGCTAGTTCAGGATAACAATCACTAAATGATGAAGGTGTCTGTCTGTACGGAACATATCTCACCTCTCCTGCCAGGGAGGTGTACAGTTTCCTTCGCTCCTTCCTACCGAGTGGTTTTGGAGGCATGTCGACTTCCTCTCCTTATCGGCATGAACTGCAGAGAGAGAACACAGACACGTTAGAACAGACAGAAAACTCACTGAAAACCCATCAAACCAGCTGCTCTTGCCGGCATCCTACAGTGAATACCAATAACGTCGTGCATACAGCATGATGTATTAGTATCTTAGTCCTGATTTAAAGTTTCCAGATGGAACTCTGCATTGTGTGCATCAATCTACACACCGTCTATTCTGCGTGCCAAGTGACATCACTTGAGGACATTTATGTCTCCCTCTGGAGAGACTAAAGGCTTTATGCCCAACATATGGAAACAGCCTGTGATGTATAAAATCAGAGTTCCTCTTTAGGTACAAAATCTACTTGGTTAAGGTTGGGGAGAGATGGTCATGGTTGAAAGAGATTAACATCTTCTGTTGGTAGAAAACGATGTGTGGCATAGTTTGTTGATCCATCCGTGCACACTAGTCATCCCTACAAAGTTTTGTGGTCTCTATTAAAAACATCACACCACTTCCACCTTTGCTTCTGACAGACTAGTCATAATTGACATGACCACTAGAGGTCCTTGTCAGGTTAACAGAAATATAGGTTGTTTTAGACGTGTGAACAAACAGATGCTTTCATTTCTCATGTGAGGACAGTATTTGTTTTTATCTGCCACATTTAAAATCTCTGTGCTAAATGAAGGAATAACATTCTAGATCTGAAGTCATTCAATGTTTGATATATTTTACATAATAAACATTATATACACGGTAAATTACAGTGTTGGAATTACACCGTAGCTTCTAGTGGAGTCTTGTTTTTGGGGGGTGGGCGGGTACTGTGCGCAGTACTGTACTGTACTTTGTTATTGTCATCTATAGTGGTTGTATGCATAAAAACACACAATTCAAATGATTATGAATATTTAAATATTTGCTTTCATTAAAAAAATCTTGGAAAGTTGTTATGAAGTTAAACAGGTCATAGTTTTCTCTCTAATATCTATTTTATATTTATGTGAAAACATCTAACAACTGGATTTATTCAAGTTTCTCACCAAAAACTTAATTTTACAGGATTATATTTGAACACATCATGATGACGTTGTAATTTACCTTCACCCAATGGTCATTTTTCCTGAGCAGACTTTGAACGTCTCATAATAATAACTCAATGGCACCTCCTTAAAGTTAGTAGCTCCATAATTTAACCAAGCAGGACTGTGCTGCTAACAGCTAATGTTACTAACTCTCCTGTTGATTTAAACACAGGTTTGTTGTTCACAGTGTCGCTATCAGGGAGAAATAGGGTGTGTCCCCTCAGGTTTAGTAGCGCCACGCTGTTGAACGCTTTTTTTTTCTCTTCGCTGTGTCTCTGGTCCAAAACAAACTGAACGATGATACAGCGTGCGCATGCGTCATTGTGCAGCGTAACTGTGGGAAAGCATCAATAAGAGGAATCGATGGTCACGGAGACATGAGATGCCAAGAAAGTAGACAACTACGGTTCTCTATTCCCATCACTAGCGTTTTCCCTGCCTGCCAAAGTGGTGGATGTCCTGATGATTTCACCCACCACTGACAACAATTTATCCGCATTTGGCGGATGGCGGGTGCTAAATTCAGATCCTGGTTGTAACAGTCTTGTGATGGATGTTTACATCAGTTTGGGTAATAATGTTACTGTTACTGTTAACCTTTGTTTCCTCGTCCACGCAAGTCCGACTAACCCAGGTTGTAATAAAGCAGAATTCTCATTTACAGGTAGAGATAGAGAAAGTCCAGCAGGAAACAAACTATTGGGTCATGACGTCCACATTTAATGACCTGCAAGACCCTTTAAAGACTCTTTATGGTCTGCAGTTAATCTGAAGTGAGTTCAGACATCAGAAGGACCTGTGGATAGGATACCCACCCCCCCCACCCACACACACACACACACACACACACCCACACCAGCACAGCGTGCACACCCAGCTTGACCTCTAATGACCTTTATCAAGCTGAGCAGCAGTCTGCCAGCCTTCATTAACACAGCACCAACCACAGCAGATCACCGAGAGCAAGCCAACCCGTGTCAATCTGTTGTTCTGGTCCAACACTGTCGCAGGTTTTTAACATCTATCGTAGCCCGTGTGGGCAAACACATTCAACAGCAGCATTATATGTTATTATATAGACCTACACGTTTGTTACGGCTGTATGTGTTTTCTGTGCTGCTGTCCCGTTTCCCTCTCCAGTAGCTCTGCCCAGGTGTGCTGCACTCCTCAACGAGGTGCCCAGGTGTGCTGCATTTGCTCAACGAGTTTGGGATGGAAGTGCTTAAAAGCTCCTGTGCCAGCAGCAGAAAGGAGAGGCTTCTGGTGTGGGAACTGCTGGTTCTGCTGCCTCTGAAGTTATATATTGTCTTTTTCATATTTTCTTGTTAATAAATCCTATGGATTTGAGAGTTTTAAAGGTGTCTTCTGTGTTTGGTTTGGGTCAGTGTTAAAGTGTTGTTCGCCCCAATAGGGCTGCCCAAGGGTGGGGCGTAACAAATGGGGGTTCGTCCGGGATTAGAACATACATGAGGTGAAGTAAATGTAAATTTTTGTGTGTATTTTGTGGCCTTTGAGTGTAGAGTTTAGATCATTTGTGGTTATTGCTGCTTGTTTAGTTGTACTTTTGACTGAGTAACTGTTTGATCAGCTTGGAATTTTGGTTTAGAGCGTTTAGAGGGGGGGGGCGTAACAACGTTCAACAGCAGCATTATATATTATTATATAGACCTACACATTCAACAGCAGCTCACTCTCTCACTCACTCATCTTCAACTGCTTATCTGGGGTCTGGTCTCAGGGGCAACAGCGGACCCCAAACTTCCCTTTCCCGGGCCACATTAACCAGCTCTGACTGGGGGATCCTGAGGTGTTCCCAGGCCAGTGTGGAGATATAATCTCTCCACCTAGTCCTGGGTCTTCTCCGTGGCCTCCTCCCAGCTGGTCGAGCCTGGAACACATGCCTAGGGAGGCGTCCAGGGGGGGCATCCGTACTAGATGCCCGAACCACCTCAGCTGGCTCCTTTCAATGCAAAGGAGCAGTGGCTCTACTCCGAATCCCTCACGGATGACTGACCTTCTCACCCTATCTCTAAGGGAGACGCCAGACACCCTCTTGAGGAAACTAATTTCGGCTGCTTGTACCATCGATCTAGTTCTTTGGGTCATGACCCAGCCCTCATGAGCATAGGGGAGAGTAGGAACGAAGACTGACCGGTTCCATTGTCCCCTCACTCGGGAACAAGACCCCGAGGTACTTGAACTCCTTCACTTGGGGGTAAGGACTCATTGGGGGTAGGCAATCCATCGGTTTCCTGCTGAGAACCATGGACTCAGATTTAGAGGTGCTGATCCTCATGCCAGCCGCTTCACATTCGGCTGCGAACCGATCCAATGAGTGCTGGAGGTCACAGACCGATGATGCCAACAGGACCACATCATCTGCAAAAAGCAGCGATGAGATCCTTAGCACATCGAACAGCAAACCCTCCTCCCACCAACTACGCCTCGATATCCTGTCCGTGAATATCACCAACAGAATTGGTGACAAAGCGTGGCCCTGGCAGAGACCAACCCCCACCGGAAACTAGTCCGACTTACTGCCAAGAATCCGAACACAGCTCTCGCTTTGAGCGTATAGAGATTGGATGGCCCTAAGAAGTGCCGCCCTCACCCCATACTCCCGCAGCACCCCCGACAGTATCTCCCGGGGACCCAGTCATACGCCTTCTCCAAGTCCACAAAACACATGTAGACTGGATAGGCATGCTCCCAGGCCCCCCTACAGGATCCTTGCGTGAGTGAAGAGCTGGTCCGTGGTTCCCCGTTTCTCCCTCCTGAGGTGCCGGACAGTTTTCCAGAAGCATTATATATTATTATATAAACCTACACATCCAACAGCATTATATATTATTATATAAACCTACACATCCAACAGCATTATATATTATTATATAAACCTACACATCCAACAGCAGCATTATATATTATTTACTTACTTTACTAAATGTTGTTCTAATTGTTATTCTATTAGGCACTGGTGCTAGAAATAGTACTTTTTATTTCATACACTTGAATTACCTGTTAGTTTTCATATTGATTTTAAAATTATTTTATTAGTTTACATGGCCTTGCAACAGACTACCTTGCAGAAATGCTTTTGGTTTATGAACCAGGAAGTTCCCCTCAGATCCTCCGGCTCTTCTCTTTTAGTTCTTCCAAACAGAAACATCTGGTGATGCTGCTTTCAGCCGTTGGAACAACCTTCCAGAGGAGCGGAGAGGAGCGGAAAATATTGAGATTTTTAAACGTAAACTAAAAACCTGTTTATTTAGTCTGGCTTTTATGTAGTGTTTTATAATTTTATGGTTCTATTTATAGTTTATACTTATTTTATTTATCATCATCATTATATAGTTTATTTTACTCTATTTTGTTTAATCAACATTTTATTGCTGATCATTATTATCTCTTATTTTATTAAAATGTCATTATTTTAATACAACCTGCTTATTTTGTGTAGTTTCATAATTTGTATTGTTATTTTTATTTCCTTGTATTTTATTTATCTTTTATTATCTTAAATACCCATCTCTTATTGCTTTCTTATTCAGTGAACTTTTATATTGGTTGTTTTGGTGCATTAGTGTCTAAATCCATTTTTAACTCTCTATATTTTTGTCAGTCATCTGTCAGGCACTTTGAATTGCATTTGACTTGTTTGAAAGGTGCTATATAAATAAAGTTTGATTGATTGATTGAATTGTTGTAATTTTGAGCAATCTCTGGCACAATAATTTACTTTTGGATTAATAAAGTTCTATCTCATCTTATCTTATCTTATAAAACTGTGGGACTTGTGATTGACAAATAAAAAACAAATGCAAAGCAGCAGAGGCTGACATATCCAGACTTTTAGTCCCTGGTATTAGTCATCAGGACATCCAGAGACACAGAGGACATTATAGAGCAGTAGGCTACTGTTCATGGGCACACACCTTTTAAATCCACATAGATATGAATCCAACTGTAACCATAGGAGCAGCATTCACTCTATCTAATTGAACACGTCTACTGTACTCTGTAGAGGAGGTGTTGGGTTCGCTCCTCCTCCTGCTGGGTAACCAGAGATCAACCCTCAGATAAACTTGGAGGAACTAAACTAACTGAGCTCTGGCTCATCAATAAGGTGTGAGTGGTTCACTACAGCGGCTGCTCTTCCTGCTGGTGAGCCGGACCAGGCTGCAGACCGGCGGCTACACCGGGAGGGGGTGGAGGCTCCTACCTGGGACAGCTCCGGGAGTTCGTCCAGGAGTTCGTCCAGGAGTTCGTCCAGCCTCTCTGGAGTCTCAGCCGGCTGAACAGCAGCAACACGGCTTCACGGCTCTAACTGCTACACTGTCCGGTAACTGCAGCTCATCCGGTCACACCGGCTCCGGTAGCTTCCGGCTTATCTCTTCACACTTCTCCGCAGCATCATCCTCCTCCCCGGTGTTGTTGTAATTACCGGATCCTCGGTGGTGCGTTCACGGGGGCTTCGCTGCTAAGGCGCATGCGCGGCTCAGGTCAGTCTGTGGCGGGCTGAGGTGAATGATGCCTTTACAGTACTGAGTAAAGTCAGGTAAAACTGAGACGTCACCAAACAGAACCAATACATCCGTGTTAGGCCCACTGGTTACACATTACAAGCACAGAAACATAGAAAAGATGTTAAAAGATAAGAGGTGATGAATATATACACACGGTGTTATTACCCATCTTGATATAAAAAAAATTACTAAATAATGTGATTTAATCAAATTTATGAAGCATTTTAAAGGTCCAAACACCACTTATATTCATGTGTGTGGTCAACTGTGGTCTCAATGTTGAGATGAAATGAGCTAATTCAATTATAATGTGACATTATTGCAAATGGAATTGTTTCATTTACTACAACGGCGTATTAGGGCCACATTGAAGCGGGGGGGTGGGGAGGGGAGGAATCTGAGATTTCGAGAATAAAGTCATAACTTTACAAGAAAAAAAGTCGTAATATAACGAGAATAAAGTTATAATTTTCCGATAAGAAAAGTAATTTCTTCCTCCACTAAAGAGTCAGTACCTCCATCAGGTCTGTGTAATACTTTCTTCAGAATAAACTCAGTTTCTTGCTCAATCTTTTCCAGGTCCTGATCCTGATGATAATTTTGTGCTGATGAGCCAAAAGATGAAATATTTGAGTATTGGTGAAACCTAAACTAAAGTAGAACTGCACAAGATGCTCCACGTTCCTCATTTTCACACTATTTTCCCTCTAAAATAACACATAACATTACTACTTTATAATATTATGACATTATTCTCATAATACTACGACTTTTTTTCTTTTAAACTTCTGACTTTTTTCTCATAATATTAAGACTTTATTCTCATAATGTCAGATTTTATTTTTCTCCTCAATATGGCCCTAATACTCCGTCGTAATTTGCATATTATTTAACACCACATTAAAATTATTTATTTATTTTTACATCTAAATGCACCTGTCCCGCACTTCGGAGTCCTTACCACGACACTGAACAAACACCACAGTAAAAGTTTTATTCAAAGCCAAACAAATCTAGTTTCCATGGAAACATAAGTCAGCAGGTGAGCACATGGATGACAGGTTGGGCCGCCCACATAGGTGACCCGACTAGATCACGAAAAACAAGGTGAAGATCACCTTTTCTTCTCAAGTATTAATTGTTTAAAATATATCTTAATATTACTGTTGAATTCATGAATATTAGACGCTAAGAGTCAAAGCTAACATAGCAGACTTCGCTAGCTGCCATTTATCTGCAATATTAGCAAAAATGTCATTTCTGGAAGGAAAATCCTTTAATGTTTATGTAACAAACATTATTTGTTCATAACAGACAGTATTTACTGTTTTAGTGTATCTGACCTAAAAACCTTTAATAAGCAACAGGATGTCTTTTGACTTAGAGTTTTCAGATGTCAGAGCTTAGAGTGTACCATGAAGGCAGCATTGCCCCTATCTGTGTCTGTTCCAGCATCAGTAACAAGAGTCCTATTCACACACACACACACACACACACTGACTTAGTGTGCATGTGGTGTCCGTTTACCAGGCCAGCAGCCAGGATGGAGCAGTGGGATGAAACCTTGGCAGGCAGTTGGTGTCAGAGCTGAGATGTTAAAGCTCACGCTGGACCACTGCAGGCTCTGTGATGACAGCTCCTCTCATCACAACAACAACAACACACACTGAAATGTTGACCACTAAAACTCTTCATACCATCATATGTCTTATACTGACTGTACTGTAGCAGGTAGGATGTTAATATACAGTCAATAGATCACCTTCACTGTCTGTTGTTGCGTGCACATGTAAAAAATAGACGAGACCTCTATTCTCTCGAAGAGACGCAGCTGAGACGTGCGTCTCACGCGGGCAGTGTGGCTGCTCTAACCTGTTAACACGGACGCCGAAATAAAAAACAACAGGTAACGCAGCCGCCATGCGCTCCTGATGTTCCTGGTGTGTCCTGGGCTTTAGATGCCGTTGAAATTGTTTGATTCTAAAGCTTTTCAACCTAAATACTTCCGACCAGAACCAGTGTATGGAAAACACGTCACAAACATAACTTACAAAACAAGTCCTGTTTGTTGGACCCATCCAACTCCCCCTCACTCCCACCATCAGCAGTCTTACTCACTTTTTATTCTGACACTAGCTCTGAGCGTAGCATATTCATGCACTTGTGTTTACGCTGCAGTCAGTACAGACTACATGGCGTACACATGCACGCATCATGCGCCTTTTCATGCAACTGGGCTGACCTTATTAAATGGTCTGCTTTGCATGGCCTGGTATGGTATGTATAAACATATTTCTCAGTATTTATTAACAATGTGGTATTAAAATGTTTACAATTATGTCTTATGTCTGACTGTGCTGCATGGATAACGTGTCTAATGTGTGATATTACCATTTTATCACTTTTAAACAATTTCTACTCATAAATTAAGATCTATGCTATTGGTGTAAACGGTCTTGAACTTTGAGCCAAGACGTAGCCCTTCACGGGGGGGGGTAGGAGGGTGGGTACGTGCTGCAGGTTTTCACCTGTCCGTGCACATCCAATCGTTTTCTAAGTACGTGGAAGCAGATGAACAGAGAAAATGAAGAATTTATTTATTTATTACCTCAGTAAACGTCTCAATCGCTAGTTTCAAGTCTCCTTCAATACAGCGTGATGTTCATTTAGTAAATGATGGTCCCATTTAGAGTCAGATAGACCATAAAGCAGGGGATGCTTTAGGGCGGGGCTACCTTGTGATGGACAGGTCGCTACCACAGCGTCTTCCGGTCTGGGAGTTGTCCATGTTTTACAACTTTAACCCTTTCACAGTGTGTGTTCACTTCATGAAAGTTAATTATAACATTTTGGTCGCCTGAAAATGTCATATTCATCGCTCGGTTGTACTTAGCTCCACCCTCTTGTGTCTCTTCTGGTTGCAAAAAAACAAGATGGCGACGGCCAAAATGTCGAACTTGAAGCTTCAAAACCGAAGTCCACAAACCAGTGGGTGACGCTACGGCGACTACGTCTACTTTTCATATACAATAATCTCAAGTACAAAAGTCCCTCTTTGTGTTAGTATCCCTCTGCCCCAGCTCAGGAGGGAATCCCTGCAGAAACACAAAGAGGGGATTTTGCACTAAAAATACTAACTTTGAATAAACCCAACTGATTTGTTTCTAAATCAAAATCCTGAAGCCTCATAATATTCGCTGTGTTGAATTTAGAAATATATTTTTGCACATAACAAAGACTGGATTTTGTCCCCCTTCTTAAACAATGGAGTTGCATTAGGAACTCTTCTCAGAGGTACAAAATGACATCAAGCAATAACTCTTTCAATGATGGACACAAAAGATGTGAACCTGTCCTTTCAGACCTGATGCTGGGCTGTGTAAGATGTGTATGTCTGATAGGAAATTACACCATACTTTGCTGCTACTAAGCATCAGACAGCTGTATACTGTGACTTCACGGAGCATGACATTTCAACCCATTCTCACTCCCAACTCGTCAAATGCCGACCCACCCATCGGCGTCTGATACCGACGTGCCAAGGCACCCTTTAGCATCTATATCAGACGCAATGGGCTTTCAACTAACTCTAATATTAACCCACCCGCGTCATTATAAAGCTTGACTTAATAAGCTCCCAGAGGATAAGGGGTTTTGTTAACCTGACAATCACGGCTGCCAATAGATGTATCACATCTAAGTGGAATCATGAGGATCCCCCTGATATTACTCAGTGGATTAATGAGGTAAATTCATGTGCTCCCTTGGAAAAAATAACCTATAAGAGGTAGCCCATAGCTTTTCTATAGGATATGAGATCCATGGATCCCTTATATAGAATCTTCTTAATCTTTCTAGGGTATTTAGTTAATTAATAATTATTATTTTCTACGTGCTGTTTTCTTTTTTTTCTCTATATTTAATTAATTAATTAATTAATTTAAGGTTTCTATGTTACCACCATGAACTATACTACTGTAGTACTTATTACTTTTAATTCTAACTAACTAATTAAATTATTTCAAAAATATATTTTCATGTAACTTTACCTCTAGGGGTGGGAGGAAGGCTGGACCTGTGTCTGTGTGGGAGTGGGAAGCGATGTGTATTTGTGTATATATGTATGTACATATTAAATGTTAAATGTAAGATATCATTTCTTTTTGTATTATGGCACCGGTGTTATGTTTTATGTTTCTTATGCTATGTTTGGAAAAAAAAGGAATAAAACGAATTTTCCCCAAAAAAAAGCTTGACTTAAGCTTGCCACATCCGCAAGGGTCGCAAGTGTCCACACAGCCAAAGTGACATCACACCATTAGACGCGGCCCTACGGATGCTAATTTTGAAAAATGTTCTTAACCGATAACCAACCCTCGTTAACTGATTATTAACTGTTAACTGATTTGTGCCTCGCATGCAGCGGTGTACCAGCTGCAGTGTATGAGGACAACAGACAACTGAGTCTCCACTTTACCGTCCGGGAGCGTTAATCTAGCAGGCAGCCACTTTCCCAGTAAAAGTCTCCACCGCACATTTAATTTAGTTTTTTTTGTGTCAGCTGTGTGTCTGCCCGGCGTAACGACACTCTGTCTGTCCGGATTAGCGATAGCGATTGGTCAACAAACAGTGTGTGTGTTTGTGCTGCGTTAGCAGCTGCTAGCGTTGCCGGTGGCTCCGTGCCTGTTGTAGCTACACACATACGCTCTGTCAGCGCGGCGTAACTTCAGCGAGTTACCGACCGACTGTGTTGTTGGTGGCGTTCTAGCTGTGAACGTAGGTGTAGCAGGCAGTGTATGTACAGTTTATCTGTCGGTGAATAAATGCTACGAGGATACAACTCCTCCGCTCCAGCGAGCTGAAGATAGGAGCCAACTTCTGTACTTCTCTGTAACGCCGGCTCAGACTCTCTTAAGGTGGACCAGCTTTTCCCCTTCAAGTGACGAGTTTTTCTGAGCTTCTTAATTAACTATTAACATTTCTTTTAACTGTTTTAACTGATAGCGTTAATCGGTTAAAATGCTTAATGTCGGTTAACAGTTAAACGGTTAATTATGAACATCTTTAGTCCATGCACATCCAGCATTTTTGAACTACGACCGTACCGTCCTCACGGAAGGTTTGCTATAACCGAGGCTTTAGATGTAGTATATGGTGTGCCATATAGTCCACTTATAGTAGGAGCGAGTGGGAGGTTTGTGGTGCAGAAGTCTAGTTTTCTCTCAGAACACTTGAATTACAATATGCTGAAAGGTTATTATGGGATTTTTGCCCAATGAATTTTTGCCAAAAATATACTGCCTACTGCAGCTTTAAGGATTTAGTTACTGTCAGTTGATCATTCAGTGTTCATTCAACATGTGGCATGATGGTCAGTGTATCATTTGGTCATTCGATTAAACAAACGGATATTAAAAAACAAAAAATGATCATCATTTGATTTTCATTTTAAAATACAAAAATTAGTATTGAAATGCAAGACGTTTTTCTTTATCGGGTCAAAAAGGGATGAACTACACTGAAAAAAACAGGTTGATTTTCATTTTTCGTTTCTGTCTTCTAGTGATTTTATTTTTTGTTTTTAGAAATAGAAAATGAAAATCAACCCGTTTTTTTAAGTTTAGCTCATCCCGTTTGACCCCGATTAAAAAAAAGTATTTTATTTCAATATTATTTTTGTATTCTAAAACAAAAATCAAATAACTTCTCATTTTTTTGTTTTTTTAATATCCGTTTGTGAAAAGAAAATCTAATGACCAAAAAGACACACTGACCCAGGATACATAGTTTTTTTAAAATGTAGTTGGAATAATGAAAAACAAAAATAATCAAACTGTAAACTGGCATTGATCATGTGTAGTGTGGTCATGGATCCAAAGGAAAAATGTGTTTCTCGTGTGCGTGAATGAGTAAACTGTCCTGTCTGTGTGCACTGGTGGCGCTGCTGGTCTCACTGCTGGATGTGAGCAGGACGCAGAGGGGGGACCCAGCATCCCATAATAACACTAATAATAATAACATAATAACACTGATGCTACAGACAGAGCAGAGCCATGTGAACATGGGAGCAATGTGCAAACTGACATGTTTGCTGTCAGTCAGTCAGTCTCTCCCTCTGATACCTGACTGTTTGCACACCGGCAATATTTGCACTGCATCTGTTTATATCATGTTTATTTTTGTTTATGGCTTATTCTGTATATTGTATATTGGTAGAAATTCAAATTTTTTTTATTCTTATTTTATTCTAACGTTCTTATCTATTCCTTTGTTATTATATTGTTTGACTTGCACCAACAAAACCAAAGCAAATTCCTAGTGTATACCTCTTACACCTGGCAATAAACACGACTCTGATTCTGTTTCTGATTCAGTCAGTGAGTCGGATCATCTCTTGTCAGCGTCAGCAGTCACATCCATGCTGTCAGCTACCTTCCTCCTCAGTGCGCCTGCGCATCCCTCTCCTCTCTCTCTCCTCTCCTCTCCTCTCTCTCTGGTTCTCTACCTGACAGCTCATCGGAGGACATGCACACAGCCGAGCCGCGGGCTTCTCACCAGCACAGATAAAGGGCCGTGCCGGTCTCACCGTACCGGGAGTCTGGTGCTGGATCCTGGCCGGCTGTTGTCCCCCGAGCATCCTGCTCCACACGGCGGCATGGAGCGCTCCTGATCCCGGCAGGACGCCCGGAGACCTCAGCCATTCTTCCACCACCTCGTCACCACATCTTGGATCTGTTTGGATATTTGGAGGCCCGGCCATGTCTGCGAGAGAGAAGGGGATCCCGACCAAAGACAGCGTCAGCCTGCTGCCCTGCTTCTATTTTGTGGAGGTGGGTTGAGCTGCATGCTTCTCATCCAGAGCCCGTCAGACAAGCACCGTGAGGAGGAGGAGAGGAGGAGGAGGTAGTCACCACAGATCCGTTAGCCGTGTGGAGACGGGCTTCCTATGACGAGCAGCTGATACTGGTTTAATATGTAGGTCACACAGAATAATGTTCATATTCAGCACAGAGAGGTGGTTTCTCCTCCACTGTGTGATCCATCACATCCTTCATCTACCTGTCCAGAGGAGCCACCTGTACTCCTTATGTGAAGTCATGGGAGATTAGCTGCTTTCTGTATTCATAATAATATGTTGCATCATTATTATTATTATTATAGACGGGTGTTTCTGCTACTAAGGTCACATTTGACTCTCCCAAATTAACTCCTTTAACCATCAGAGTATGTAATAAATATAAACAGCTACACACACACATATGTATATATATAGTGGTTAAGATTTTAATCTGTAACATGTTTATGGTTTTCATCACTAGTTCTTATACTAAATGTCCTTAACGCAACATTTATAATAATGTTCCATTTCTACATTTTGCTTTTTAAAAATTTGTTATAATATTTTTTTATGGCATTTAAATTTTCATCAAGCAAAAAACATTTTCTAAAAATGGATAGGGGATTTCATGATTTTCTCTACACCTGAAAAATGTAGACAGCAATCACAGATGTCAGTCTTCATACACAAAGAATAAAATATGTTGTGTTTTATGACAAATATTACAATTCTAATGTCTAATATCCTCACTGCTGGACATGTTGTGGAAATGACATTTTTGCTAATATTGCAGAGAAACGGCAGCTAGTGAGGTCTGTTACGTTAGCTTTGAGTCTTAGCGTCTAATATTCATGAATTCAACAGTAATATTAAGATATGTTTTAAACAATACTTGAGAAGAAAAGGTGATCTTCACCTTGTTTTTCGTGATCTAGTCGGGTCACCTCTGTGGGCGGCCCAACCTGTCCTCCATGTGTTCACCTGCTGACTTTTGTTTCCATGGAAACTAGATTTGTTTGGCTTTGAATAAAACTTTAACTGTGGTATTTGTTCGGTGTGGAAAAAATCATATTGTAATGGTGAATATAATCCAATCAATCTTATTTCCATATGTTTTATATAAACAGTTCCCTGAAAAGCGGATGTAGTCCCACGTGTCTACTTCCTCTAATTTTTCCAAAGTGGTCTCTAGCTCTCCCGTCAGCTCTGCTCTCTTTATCCATCCATGGTCAGCTCCATCGGGGCCATCTGGGGCTCTACAGTTGTAGCGTCGGCCCATTTGACCACGGAGACGAGAGCGACGGCCGGCTTGACCGCAACGTTACCGCGATACGATAACGTTTCCTGTCCGTGACAGAGTTAGCGTGCAGCTTTAGCCGTGACATCTAGCTCTGCTTTTCCTGCTAATGTGTGAAACCCAAAGTGTTTCCATCCTTTCCTGGATGTGTAGTGTTTGCCACGCTTGATTTAACATGTGAGGGTGCAGGTCGTATCCACGCTGACCCTCCAACGTTTTCTACTTTCTGTGGTTTGTTTTGGTTGACGGATACGGAATGGATATGACGTCACGTTACTCAGACTACAACAATAAAAGCTGTAACTTTCTTCTACCTCCACATAGACTCAAAAGAAGCAAATATATCGATTCTGGCATTAAAAAAATCTTTTTCAAAATCATAAAAAAAAATCGATACACATAGGTGAATCAAGGAAATGAGCATGTATATGTCCCCTTTAAATATGAGTGTGTGGTGGCAGGATAGTGCAGTCATGATATGATGAATGTGGATGAGGGGACTGTGTCTTTAAATAAAGGACCAGTCAACCACAATGATGACATTTTATATAATATATCAGGTTGGGAGGTTCATCGGAAAATAATCCAAATGCGGTGATGATTTCAAACATTTAAGTACAGATTGCATGCAGCTTGTGGTGACCGTCACTCGTTCCCCCGCTGTGCTCTTTATGCACGCTCTAGTTCACCGCTGGCCCGTGGCTCTCCAATCACACTGGCATCATGTATTATAGAGTTGCCTCTAATACTGTATGATGGATGCTGTTGGGATGACTGCATCATTTCCATGGATTCCTCTCGCAGCGGTGACTTGGATATGGGGGGTTCCCTCGATTTGCTTTTGTTTTCTGGAACCTTTCATTTACATTTCAATGCGCTCTCACTACAATTAATGTGCCCGAAGAAGAAATGCGGGCCTCGCTTCAGCTCACTGGAGGATTTCTTGCCCTCTATTTTTACAAACAGCAGTAAGCATTTAAACTAGGCCAATGCTGAAAGTTAATTCTACTCAGTGAACTACAGCGCTTGTGCATATCATTAGGCCCACTCAGGCTCATCCCCTGAGTGTGTGTGTGTGTGTGTGTGTGTGTGTGTGTGTGTGTGTGTGTGTGTGTGTGTGTGTGCTGGTATGCAGAGAGTCGAGGTGGTGGCCCGTTCAGCTCAATCCCATCCTGCTCTCCTGTCAGCCATGACTGCACATATCCCACAATAGATGTGGAGAGGAGATCAGAGCGTGCCAATCATGATGGATCCCACCTCCCCGGGGAGATTTCCCTCCGCAATCAGGACTCATGGCTAGGGATGCACCGATAAGGTTATCGGGTATCGGGTCCGATACTGTGCACATGTATTCGTACTCGTACTCGCAGAATGGCACCGATACGCTCTACCTCCCCGACGATGCGGGTGAAACGGGCCGGTGGTGCGCCCAACCCCGCTGGGCCGGCATCCCACCTCAGCCGGTGCGTGCCGGCCCTCATTTTCATTCTGCCACAGGGTTTTGCTCGCACCCTCTGACGGGTCTGGTGGGTTGCTGACATCGCCGCAGACCCCTGGCGCCTTTTACGTGGGCCGCGGCACAACGCGGTTGGGGCGCACTGAGGACAGTCTGCCCCGGTCGACAGTCGCACCGGGAGCCCCGTCTCTCCCCCATGGGGAGAGAGGGCACAGCAAGCCCTTTGTCCACGGTGCGGCAGAAAGCAGCACATCTAAAACCATGACCTAAATGTGATAAGGGGTTTAAATACCGTGCTTTGAAATGAGGGTTTGGGTTTAATTAGCAGACGTTCACGTTTGTTTGGTTTTCAGACACCAAGTGGGATATATCACATGAACACAGCATGATTCATGGCTGTTTCCTCCGGTTGGACAATCAGTCGGCCAATCAGAGCTTTTGTAGGCGGGATTAAGAATGGAGGTCTTCCCACTACCACTTCATCCATGCCCACATACTGGCAACAAGTGTTGTTGTTGTAAATTGACCTAGCTGTCCCTGAAGTTATTTTCCACCTTGTTAGTAATTTCTCTTGCCCTCCAAAAAAACAAAAAACAATCCTATTGGGCCATTTTCAGGAGAAATCAGTAAAGTAGGGTGAGCATATACTTTCACTCACATATTTTTTTCCATGATGAAAAATCCATCTTGAGGCTGAAATGTCGCTGCATAACAGGAATAACGTTGCTCTGTGTCTGTGAACATGTTCAGTAGGGCTGCCCCCTGAAAGACGAGGAGTCAAACCATCCGTCTGTGACCTCTCAGTCCACTTGAAGTTCTTCCAAGTTGTGCCGTCGTCTTTCAGTCAGTGTGCGTTACGTTATATTTTTTATATTCTAGCAGGGAAAGAAGGATTCCCACAGGTTGTTGTAGGCTATAGATGAATGAATAGTAGTGTGGTATACGAGACGGGTTCTGTGTTTCTAGATGGGTCAGGTGGGTTGCAGACCCCTCGCACCATCCCTCCCCGCAGGGAGAGAGATTCATTGTCTATCTAAGCAGCCGTGCAATGCATTTAGGTAGCGCAGCGGTACGATTCGAGATGATGCGTTGGCCGCCACTCATTTGCATAAAGTTGAGGTCTAGGCTAGGGATGCACCGATACCAGTATCGGGTACCCGGTCCGATACTGTGCTCATGTACTCGTACTCTCAAAACGGCTCAGATTCAACGGCACCGATACCACTTTACGGTGGTGCGCCCGACCCTGCTTGGCTGGGATCCCGTCTCAGCCAGCCCTCACTTTCATTGCGCCATAGGGTTTTGCTTGCACTCTCTGACTCGCGCGTGCGTTATACTCCTTGGCCCGTGTTTCAAGGCGGCTCGGATGCGTTTGCCGACATCGCTGCCGACATCGCTGCAGACCCCTCTGGCGGCACCACGCGGTTGGGGCGCACTGAGGACAGTCCACCCCGGTCGACAGTCGCACCAGCTTCATAGCTGGGAGCAGCAGCCAGCTTATGAGGGAAAGCGTTCATCCAATTAGGTGCCTTAATGTCTAGTGGCAGCCCATCAAGCATCCAAAAACTCACCTGTGGACATGTACCATAAGTCCACGGTCCCGGAAAACGGCAAGGTGAGGTGGTGCTGTGTAAAGCCATCTTCATCCCGGGCGTTTCCAAGCCGACCTATCCGGTTGCAGTGCACCACTGTGGAGGAAAAATGCGCCTGACGAGGGCCAGTCAGCTCCGGGGAGAGGGGATCCCCTTTCCTGACCCGCCAAGTTGAAAAAAAAAAGGAAGGAATGGTCAAATCTTCGTATAGAACAGCCAAATCGGATTGTGATTCAGGACAGGTACAGCACTGATGTATGTCACTTGTCTTTACAGCTTGTTCTACAAGCCAAAGTGGCCAGTACAATATGTTTATTATTGTTATTGTTGTTATGATCATTCTTATTGTTATCCTTCTATCCATCTTGGTCATGTAGGAAACTGTCTCATTCAGGATGTAATGTGATATTAACCAGCCGGATTTTTCAAGTGTTAGTTTAGTTTGAAGTGAACTAATGTAAGTATTCCCGTTACTGGTCATCAGTTCTGAGTTGGTTTTGTTAGATTGTTGCGTTGAGGAGCAGCTGCAGATCCCTGTACCAGGCTGGCTGCTCTACTTTAGCAGGGACTGAGTGATGAAGTGCACTGAGGCTCCGCTGTGAAGCCTCGGGCTGCTTTTCCTCCAAAGTGGAACAAATGGAAGCATGAGGAGGGCTGAACTATTGTTATCTAAAGTGGAGGGAACAAAAGATGAGATCACATGTAGAGTAGTAGGGAGGGACACGGCCATTAGCCCAGATAAAGGTTAACGCTGGCTTCTGTTACCTGAGGACTGTCTGATACACAACATCAGGTGATCACGGCCCTGAAGGGACTACATGTTGAACCTCGACAAACCATATAGCTTTGGTTTCTTTATGACCTGCATGATGTGCAAAGGTGATCTGGGCAGAAGACTCTAATTCAAATCTTTTAGCTCACCTCACTCCTTTATTATTAGCAAAGAGCAATGCAGAACATTCAGGTAGCAGCTTCTTTTTAGTTTTTAATTAGTTCATTATTTTTATTTATATATTATTATTATAATTAGGGCTGTCGAGGTTTTGCGGTAATGTGTTAACACAAATTCGTTTTAACGCCACTGATTTCTTTAACGCATTAACACAATAGATATTTTGGAGGTTGTAATGGGCTCAGTTTTAAAGCTGGAGTGAAGATATTGATATCACATGAAATTAGAAAACCTGATGAATCCATCGGTACCAACCATGTCATACTAGCTTGAGTGGGGGATTAAATAACGTTCCAAACTTAAAGGGACTCTATTTAAGAATCAGAAATGTCTTGTTAACAGCGACACCTGTGGCCGGTAAGTCAACGAAAGTCAGCGTCCTGTTGTTTGCGCTTGTGCTCGCTCTACATAGACATGAACAAGCATCGGTCAAAACAGTGAGGCGACACACGTCAGCTAAAAGCACAATATCACTCTATATTTCAGCTGCTTGGCAGTAATGTTAGCTGACCAGACCAAGGTCTCTCCATGAATCAATGCTGATCCTAGTGTCGGCTTTTCCTGCTTCAGCCTCCCGACCGCGGCCGGAGGGAACAGGGGAGACACCGGAGTTTTGGTCGGAGACGATAACGTTTCTCTCTGCGGAGCCCCGTCACTTCACAAGACACGGGAAACCTCTGTTGGTCTGGAGGAGCTGCAGCAGTTATTTCTGCACAAACGTCCACTGTGCATTCACTAGATATTCTCAGAGCTAAACTAACTCTTCTGCAGTGTGGAGTGTATGTGTATGCACGTGAGAGTGGAGCGAAAGAGTGAGAATAAGTGCGGTGTGTGAGTGAAGGCAAGCAGGCAGAGGAGCAGAGTACAGCAGAGACTCCGGTCCTGGAGCCCAAAGCTACAGTCTCCCCCGCGTCCTCCGACTGCGGCCAACACTGTTTAACAGACGGGCTTCACTAGATACAACCAAGAGGTTTTGGTGCTTCTGTGTAGTTTGTGTTGGAGTCTGAGTCTGAACAGCGTAGCCACACGCAAGCGCACATGGGACACCGACCAGCAATGATTTATACGTGTAAGAAGTTACAAACAGTCCCTATAATTGATTTCCAATAATAAATATATACATACATTTGCATAAAGCAGCATACTTTTCCACTCCCATGTTGATATTAATGATATTAAATACTTGACAAATCTGTTTTTTGGACAGATCAACTGCAGACAACAGCTGTCGTCATCACGTTTAACTGTAACATGTGACTGGCTGAGACGGTATTTAATATTCCCCTCACCTGTTGATCTATACCTTCACACAGCCCCGTATGCACGTTATGCTGCAGCACATGCATGAACCGAAATAGAAGGTGCGCATGGAGACGCCCACTCAGTCCGTGCGCCGAGACTTACCTCCGTGCGCTCTGCATTTATCATTCAGATTTCAACTGAGGCTGCAAAATACTAAACTGAGGGTGCGATACATGCTTTTACATCCTCGTAGAACCGGGCCTGTTTAGCAGTAACAACAATATGCAACAGCAAGACCACCCAAAAAACATTATTATCGTGTCTGCCCGCGCCACGGCATCCTATAAAGTCCCTTCATAGTGTGGTGATCGGTCCTGTATGTGTCTGACCTGGTTGAACTTATTAAAAGTTCTCCAGAATCAAGTTGTGAGGTTAAAACTGCAACATGTGCTCTGGCGTTTGCGATCCAGAAAATATCTCTGTATCATGTCGGGCTTCAAAAATATCAGATGACCCCATGGCAGGCAGACACACAGAGGGAAAAGAGGAAGGACATTGCCAGAGATGAAAGAAAAGAGGCTGATAGTGAGATAGAACAATACACGACACAGATAGAGAGTCGGAAACAGAGGGAACGAAGGCGAGACAAAGAGAATGAGACACAGAGCGGGCTGGCAGCGACTGTTAGCAGATGTAGGGCAATGGAGCATCTCTGCTGAGCTGAACTCTCCCAGAGGAGCCGGAGCTTTTCAGAGAAAGAGAGCGTAAGGAATACTCAGAGAGGAGGAAGAGCGGAGTGATAAATCACAGAGCAGAATGTCTGTTCGCTCTATGAGCCTTCAGTAGATTCACCCGTCAACGTCAGTAGAATCAGCCATTTAGTTTATCAGTCACACAGTCAACCAGTTAGTGAAACCAGTCATTCACTGAAAGAGTTGACTTATTTTGTCAGTCTTTAGTCACGTGACTTGTTATCGTCAGTCCCGTGAGTTCTGTGTATCGCTAGTCAGTGAAGTTAACATCAATGACGACTGTTTCCTAACCCTAACTAAGTGGTTGCATTGCCTAAACCTATTTTCCTGTGAAAACGGAAGTTTATTTTGAAAGGACACTACGCATGTAACGAGCGTATATTGACACGTCGTCCCCGGTCAGGCCGAAGGTAACGCAAGAGGGGTACCCTGGGCGCCGGTGCCAAGGGCTGACTAGGCGGCGGTATCGGGAGTGAGAATTGATTTATGTGCATCAGAAGCTTCACTAATATATTTACATTTTGTTTTGCAACAAAAGGTGCTACCAGCTGTTTTTCTGTTATATTTTTCATCTCTGGATTTCATTGGAAGCCCTTTTCCACTTTGTATTGACGTGGCCAGTGGTGCACTGTCACCAAGTACATTTACTCAAGTACTGTATTGAAGTACCTGTACTTTATATACTTAACTCCACAACATGTCAGAGGGAATTATTGTACTTTTAGCTCCCCTTCAATTTATCTCTCAGATAAACCAACTGTCTCATACAAACCCGCGCAGAAACCTCAATCAGAGACAAATGGTAACGCAGCATGGGACGCTGAATCGAACATTTTCAAAGAAACTGAGAGACTTGAATGGTTAACAGTCAGACGCTTCGACTCACTGAGAAAACTCCATCGCTGTCGGTGCCGTTGGCCCGGCACCCAACAAAAATAACTGCCAGCCGAAGCCCACCGGAGCCTGCTTTCCATTTTTACACATCTATTATTCAAAGTGCACCGTTTCTTCCATAGTCACCGAGGGCCCACCAGGAACACATGGGAGCCCGTGGAGGCATTGTGTTGTCGGGAAAACCCTCAGAGGAGTGTTGTATGGCACACTTACCAAATGTAAACAGCCAAAGAAGTAAGTGCACAAAGCAGAAAAGTAATCAGAATCTACGTTGCAGCTGAAATAACACACTGCCACTACAAGAGCAAAATCATCAATGGCATGAATGTGCTCAGCCAATGTAACTGTCCATTAGATTTGGTTATATCTTATGTAAGAGGAGTAATTAGGGGAGTAACGATTCATCTACTACATCGATGTATCGATTTATATTCCTACGATCCAACTACATCGATAGGTACTCGGCAAGTTGTCCTTCACGGGAGACGTATATCAATATAAAATGTGATTTTTATTATTTTCAAATAAAAGCTGTATGTATTTGCCATTAATCGTTGTTTACTTGTTTATATCCACAATTAATTTATCCCTGATTCCCTCACAAGAAAAACTTTGAGGAATCCTGACCTGCTCTGTCCAGTATCACATATTTATTTCACACTGACGGAATTTTTGGTAAAAAAAGTTACTGTATCAATTTCAAATCATTGTATCGTATCGTATCGCTCTAGATGAGCCGGATATCGTCCCTAAATTGTATCAGAACCATGGAAATCGTATCGTATCGTTGTAAAAACGTAGCGTTACACCCCTACTAGTAATATTATCTATGGTGGCTCATGGGGATCTCTAACCTGACCCGCCAGATGGTTTGTTACACAGAACCATGTGAGAAGTTTCATGTGATGCCAGTATCTTCACTCACTTTAAAACTGAGCTCTACAACCTCTGAAAGACCGAATAGCAGCCCGACCCGACGGCGGCTTTTTAAGAGGTTAATAAAAAACCGCAAGTCGTGTTAACGCGTGTTAAATAAATTAGTGCCGTTGAAACAAATTTGCATTAACACGTTATTATCACCTTAACTTTGACAGCCTAGTATTTATTCTGGTGTTTTGGATAATCAGTGTTGGTAAATTAGGATGGCATGCCGTGTCACTGTTTCTATGGATGAATAATTGGAACCTTAAACTTGCCCCACGAATGATTAGGAGGTCAGCAAAAACAGGAATGATCCTTTGGCCAGCAGAAACCTTTAGTGAGTCCCTGACGTAAGGTCAAGGGGTCAAAATCATGATGAATCTGGCTTCAGATAGCATGAATATTCATACTAAATCCATTACAATCTGGCCAGTAGCTATCCATATCTCATCTGTGCCAAAGTGTTGGGCAGACAGACCGACTGACATCATCCTCTGAAGGCTCTGCCACTATTAGGACAAGAATTTATCCATATTATGCTTGATGTCCCATTTTCTGTTTGAAATATTTACTGATAGGTTAATATTGTTTACTGTTATCTGCACAACACATGCATAAATCTGGATGAGATGGCTTGCTTTCTGTACACTGGTTAGTTTCACTATTAAGTGACTTAAAGGGGACGTATCATGACTCTGGAGTTCCTACCAACTAGGGATGCTCATTTTGAAAAATGTTCTTAACCGATAACCGACCCTCGTTAACCGATTATTAACCGTTAACCGACAAGATTTGTGCCTCGTACCAGCTGCAGGAGCACAACAGATATTGGTTGACATGAGTCTCCAGTTCACCGTCCGGGAGCGTTAGCTTAGCAACTACGATGCTGCGTGTAGTGTCGTGGACATGCAGCCACTTTCCCAGTAAAAGTCTCCATCACACATTTAGTTTAGTTTAGCAGTTTGTCAGCTGTGTGTCTGCCCGGCATAACTTTAGTGAGTACCCAACAAACAGTGTGTGTATTTGTGCTACGTTAGCAGCTCTAGCATTGCCGGAGGCTTCGTGCTCGCCGCCGCACGCGTAGTCTGCGTAACTTTAGCGAGTTGCCAACAGTGTGAGTGTGTTGGCGGTGAGTGTGAGGTTGTTGGTGGCGTTCTAGCTGTGAACGTAGGTGTAGCAGTCGTGTTCAGTTTATTTGTCGGTGAATAAATGCTACGAAACTACAACTCCTCCGCTCCGCTCAAGCGAGCCAGAGACCAGAGCCGACTTCCTGTATCCTGCAACTCCGGCTCCGCTTCTTAAGGTGGGCTGTTAAGGTGGACCAGCTTTTCTCCTTGAAGAGACGAGCCGCTCAGCTTTTGAGTTAATTATTAACATGTCTTTTAACTAATCGGTTAAAATGCTTAATGTCGGTTAACGGTTAGTTAAACGGTTAATTATGGCCATCCCTACTACCAACCCACAAACTGTGAAATAAGACGACCCAGTCAGTTTTTTTGTGGGCTGTCTAAGATTAGAAAACATGTGATTCAACAAGCCAATCAGATTTTGCCCCCCTTCCTATGTCACATGCAGGCTCATTAGAATATACCGCCCACAGCTTGAGAGCTACCTTTGCAAAGGTGCACCATATTTTTCTCACCAGCCAATCAGAGCAGACCGGGCTTCTTAAAGAGACAGGAGCTAAAACGGAGCGTTTCAGACAGAGGGTGAATACAGGTATATTCAGACTGACAGGATGAGAATAATAATGTGTTTTTTGAACATTAAATCATGCAAACATGTTCTAGTAGAAACCCCGAAATACAAATATGGACCTGGAAATGAAGCTGATACGTCCCCTTTAAGTCAAAGGAAAGGAATCATAAGCATGTGTAGAGACGTTGAAGCGTATCAAATACGATTAGCTGCTATTGGCCTCAGCAGATCACGCTACGCTTTAAAAAAAATAACAGGATGTGACATAAATTATCCTGCGGAAATCTACTTTGAAGTAAGGAGAGTACAGTGTTCCTCTTAGAGCAGCCTCATCTGTGCTGACACCACTGACCTATATTTCTCATCTCCACGAGCTGAGATGTTGGACGAGAGGTGAGGGAGGCTGACGGTGAGCCAAGAAAACAGACCTGAGAGAGTAGGGGGTTGGGGGGCTGCATGGTTTCAACATGGAACACGTAAGCAGGATGCTTCCTGCATGCATGTAGCTTCATGCATTTATTCATCCCTGCAAGATCCTGTACATAGCTGACTACATTTTATGAGCATCTTTACAGAAGCAATAAAAATCCAATGTATCATTGCATCTTGAATTGTTAGATCTCTCTTTGCTTCTCTTTGCTTCAGTATTACTGTTCTGGGTGCAGGTTACAGACGTACCTTTACAGGTTTTCTGGGTACCAAAGTATTCAGAATTCACATGTTCTACAACACTTGATGTTCTTCCAGGTTCACACATGATGCTAAGCAATGTATATAATCACGACCAAGCTACATGGGATCAACAGTTTAGTTTCCGTTTTACACATTGACAGTTGGAATGATAGAATAAAGCACCTGCGGGGACCCCAGTTGGTTGGATTAACTTAATCCTCCCAATTTTTCATGACTTTCAGTCAATTTGTTCCTGATGACTTCATATCATTGTTGTTTGTATTAAAGGGACTGTTTGTAAGAATCATCAATGTCTTGTTAACAGCGACACCTGTGGCCGTTAAGTCAACGAAAATCAGCATCCTGTTGGTCGCGCTTGTGCTCGCTCTACATAGACATGAACGAGCATCGCTCAAAACAGTGAGGTGACACACGTCAGCTAAAAGCACAATATCACTCTATATTTCAGCTGCTTGGCAGTAATGTTAGCTGACCAGACGAAGGTCTCTCCATGAATCAATGCTGATGGCTTTTCCTGCTTCAGCCTCCCGACCGCGGCCGGAGACAGGGGAGACACCGGAGTTTTGGTCGGAGATGATAACGTTTCTCTCTGCGGAGCCCCGTCACTTCACAAGACACGGGAAACCTCTGTTGGTCTGGAGGAGCTGCAGCATTTATTTCTGAACAAACGTCTACTGTACATTCACTAGATATTATCAGAGCTAAACTAACTCTTCTGCAGTGTGGAGTGTGCGCGCATGCATGTGAGAGTGGAGCGAAATAGCGAGAACGAGCGCGGTGTGTGAGTGAAGGCAAGCAGGCAGAGGAGCAGAGTACAGCAGAGACTCCGGTCCTGGAGACCAAAGCTACAGTCTCCCCCGCGTCCTCCGACCGCGGCCAACACTGTTTAACAGACGGGCTTCACTAGATGCAACCAAGAGGTTTTGGTGCTTCCGTGTAGTTTGTGTTGGAGTCTGAGTCTGAACAGCGTAGCCACACGCGAGCGTGCATCGGACACTGACCTGCAATGATTTATACGTGTAAGAAGTTACAAACAGTCCCTTTAATTAATGCTTTTTTAAAAAAATCCCAATATGTATATTATATCATGAATTACATAACTCAAAGTGTTTTGAGAAGAAATTAGTTTTTTCTATGATGGTTGTTTCTTACAGTAGTTTATCCTTTAGTCTGTAGTCCTTGTATGTTAATGAGGGTTAAAGGTCAAACAGTGCATCAGACCAGTCTGGAATGGATGAGATTGATTCCTAAAAGCACACCGTCATTGGAGGTAGACTACCATCACCAAGGTCAATGAATGAGGGACATTTTTGTATTATTATCTGTGAATTATTTAAACCCTTAAACCCTTTGTCAGTGTACAACTTAATCAATCTTCCCACACTGCACTGTAAGGTTTTATTACCTATAGACTAATAGATCATCCTGCAACAAATTCTTTAGTATGTGACTTTGTCCAGATAAAATACACAAAACGTATCACCAGTAACCAGCTGAAACCTTCTGACTTTAAACACCATGTTGTGTTATCTGTGACATTTCTCAACAACAACAGCTTGTTTCTGTTCTGGTGATTTAGATCGATTATAAATACATTATCAATTTAGTTCATTGAAAGGAATTAATAAACCAGTTGATGACTCAAATTATCAGTTTTTTTTATTTAAATACACCACTGATACCTTTTGGGCATAATGCATTCGGGACCTAAAATGTGTAAAAATTAGGTCTAATTGTAAAATGATGCATTGAAGTATTTTGTTCTTCATCAGGGAATGTGCTCTACAGAGTTCTATTTCTATCTGTAGAAATACATTTAAAGGCCATATTCACAAAGCATCCCAGTTCCACTTTCTTTGATTTGATTTCTTAGATTAAATGTTAGAACCTAAATTCACAAAGCAGCTTATCCCTCCAGGCAGCAGTGTTCAGGGTGAGGAGGAGAACTTTATGCAGCATAAGCAAAACACAAAATGGCCGCAGGAATCAGAGGAAGATATTGACGTCATTGGACCTTCTTGGCGAAGGCATGACCCACCCTACTCTGGCTCTGGTTGGCTTACACCCTGATATTCTCACCCTAAACCTAACTAATCTCAGTCCGCATGCCTAAACCTGACCAACCTGGCCAACCCAACCAACGAAGGCAACGAGGAATAAAATCAATAACATCATTCAGCATAACAATTATCCATGTGCTACTGTCGGAGCAATGGGCCTTTGGAACAATAGGAGTTTGTTTGCATGATAAGAGGCTGCCAAACATTTTTGGGAATATTGGGGTTTTGGAATAATGGACTGTCAGAACAATGGCACGGTGTGTAGGACTGTACAGCCTAACTGGGAGTAAAGTGAGTAACGCGATAATAACATGTTAACACAAATTTGTTTTGACGCCACTAATTTCTTTAACGCATTAATGCAACTTGTGATTTTTAGGTTGTAGTGGCTCGGTTTTAACGCTAGAGTGAAGATTCTGTTATCATATGAAACTATAAAACCTGATGAATCCATCGGTACCAACTATGTCATACTAGCTTGTTGTGAAGGAGGCTAAATAACGCTCCAAACCTACGTTAAATTTTGGTGAGGAAAAACTGTCACGTCCATTTTCTCAAAGGGGTCCCTTGACCTCTGACCTCCAGATCAGTGAATGGGTTCTATGGGTATCCACGAGTCTCCCCTTTACAGACATGCCCACTTTATGATAATCACATACAGTTTGGGGCAAGTCATAGCCAAGTCAGCACACTGACAAGACGTATATTAAAAAGATATAATCATTTCCAAAATGTTTTTATCTAACAGAATATTCTGCTTCAATCCATATTTGTTGGCATTTAGCCTTTCAAAAACAACATTAGCACTGGGGTCAAAAAAGACAAAAGGGAGACACATACCTGTATTAAAGGGGCGGTTTAGCGGCAATCTAACAGCACCATAAATTACATATAATATAACCACAATAACACAAAACAACACACAAAAAATATGACGTGATAAAATATGAGGACAGACATTCAAAGCTTCATTGAAAAAACTCAATAGAAGCTTTGAATGTAAAAAATTAATGCATCAGTACAGCCTGTACTGATAGAACATAGCCAAGTCAGCACACTGACACACTGACAGCTGTTGTTGCCTGTTGGACTGCAGTTTGCCATGTTATGAGTTGAGCATATTGTTTTATGCTAAATGCAGTACCTGTGAGGGTTTCTGGACAATATCTGTAGTTGTCTTGTGGTGTTAATTGATTTACAGTAATATATACATACATTTGCATGAAGCAGCTTATTTGCCCACTCCCATGTTGATAAGAGTATTAAATACTTGACAAATCTCCCTTTAAGGTTCATTTTGAACAGATAAAAAAACCATGCGATTAATCGTGATTAACTATGGAAAATAATGCGATTAATCAGGATTTAATATTTTATTCGATTGACAGCCCTAATATTTATATATCACACACTTTATGATTTTATCTACTGACTGTCAACACAAACTGACCCGGACTGGAACGAACCAGATCCAACTTGGTCCCATCAGTCATATTCATCATGGGCTCAACAGCCCTGATGTGCGCCCCAGACTGTGGTGACTACAGTGTTATCGAAACTGATCAAATTAATGGCCAGAGCTAAAAATAATAAGGATCAAAAACGGGAACCTCAACCTGAGATGTTTTGTTATTGGCACAAAGACAGCATCATACCTACCACTCAGGTTGGGAATATATATATATATATATATATATATATATAGTCAATATATATTGTATATTTATATATTAAGGGTGGAACGGTTTGTGTATTTGACCCGAACTGTTCGGTTCAAATACACAAACCGTTCGGTTCGCGACATCCTTTCGGTTCGCTGTTACCCAAACAGCTGTTTATGTCTACTACTCGCACGCGCGGAACAGAAACTACGAAAGTTTTGGCAGCGCACCAGGAATGTTAGCAGCACTGTAGCGCCCAATAGCTCATGACAGTCAAATTAAACTGACAATGATTTGTGTCAAACTGTACGCCGACACTGTTCAACTGAAATCGGGTTTATATGAGGACACCTGAAACATTTAATTACGACGGCATCACCCGAATGTGTCGATTAGCGGAGCGAAACAAAAGTGTTCAGACATTACAAAGAGATATCTAATGCTATAAGAGTGTTTATCGCTGCATATACGACCACACTCCATCGTAAACAATGTAGAATTAAAGCATATGGTCAAAGAGCGTGAGCCTTCACGTGTGAATGTTAGTCTGTTGTGCCTACCCTGTATAAACTAGCATAAGCAGCAGTTGAGGATTTACCAACACTACATTTACATTACAGACATTTGTGATTTTATTTTTGTAATTAATTTTTTCTCATTGACAATATGTCAGTATTTGAGTGCCTTAACTGTTACATTGAGAATTATGACCAATGAGCCACTGTTGAATGAGAGATAAAAAGCTAAGTTTTTTAGCATAGTTCTGGTCGAGCTTGTGCTTCAATGTTTGGCCTTAGTTTATAATTTCATCATATTTATATGAAAATAACAAAGCTGCATTTTTTTGTTTTTGTTTTGTTTGCGTGTTGAAATCTAAATTGACCTCCTTGCTGTAACATAAATGTACCGAACCGAACCCAAAACCGTGATATGAACCGATCCGGGAATTTTGTGAACCCTTCCACCCTTTAT